>PVIR01041627.1:0-12656 GCA_004026965.1 Petromus typicus | reverse complement strand
AGATTGTAACAAAAAAGTAAGGAAACAAATTTTATATATATGGGGGGGTGGTAGGGTGGGTGGGGCTATGGGAAAAAAATAAGAATTAAGTTGTGTCTTATACTGGTACAAATCCCCATTATGGAGTGCAATCATGATGTGTATATTTAATGTACCAATAAAGATAATTAAAAAAAAAAAAAAAAAAAAAAAAAAAAAAGAATGAGTCATCTGCAGTCAGTCTTGTCTGAAGATTCCCGAACGTGCTGCGGTCCAGGAGCCCTACGATGCAGCAAAGCAAGACTGATTCCCCTTGTGAAGGAACACTGGAGCAGGCTGGTGCGTGAAGTGCGGGTATGGCGCCGCGAGACCTGTGACGTCACCCCCGACATGGTCTGAGGCATCTTGTGACTGGATCCCAAGAACAGCACCCACTGCTGCATTCCTGCACGACACAGGGCGCGTCCTGTTGAAAATTAACAGTTCCACCTACAGCTCGAAGTTGTGGTCTGATGAATCATGGATGTCCTGCCTGTCTCTGTAAGCCTCTAAACGGGGCTTCACACACTTGGCACTGACATTCTCCCCATCTCTGTGGAGGCCTCTCATTTACTCGTCAAGAAAAGTTCCTCAAGAACTCGGCAGTTTCTTTTTTCTTTCCTGTTTTTTTTTTTTTTTTTTTCGTGACAGGGTCTCGCTTTGTGGTTCACGCTGGCCCTGAGCTCAGCCTCAAACTCACATCACAGCAATCCTCCTGCCTCTGCCTCCCGAGTGCTGGGATGACAGGCGTGAGCCACCACGCCCAGCACTGTGGTATGTGGTACTGGTTGCTGCTGGGGTGAGTCTCCACGCCTAGTATTGTATGTGGTTACCGGGGAATCAAACCCCGGCCCTTGTGCTTGTAAGACAGGCGCAGGAACCACTGAGCTAAATCCCCGGCCCAAGAACTCAGCAGTTTCAAGAGAGCCACAAACGCTTCGCTGTTCATAGTTTTAGATCGAATCAGAGGAGCAAAGTTTAAATACATTTTAAACACAGGTTGTATTTTGTTCACTTAATAAATATTTATTTTCTGCTTGCCAAATGCCAGACCCACAAAAGTGACAGGGTCACTTACCACATACCACATACCACAGTGCCGGGTGTGGTGGCTCACGCCTGTAATCCCAGCACTCGGGAGGCAGAGGCAGGAGGATTGCTGTGCTGTGAGTTGAGGCTGAGCTCAGGGCCAGCCTGAACCACAAAGCGAGACCCTGTCACAAAAAAAAAAAAAAAGAAAGAAAGAAAGAAAGAAAAAAGAAACTGTCGAGTTCTTGAGGAACTTTTCTTGATGAGTAAATGGGAGGCCTCCACAGAGATGAGGAGAATGTCAGTGCCAAGTGTGTGAATGACGGATCTGGGCCATCAAGGAGCTGAGTTGGGGAGGGGAAGCCCTCCCCCTACTGTGTCATGGACATCTATCATTACAGAATGAAATCTGAGGCATTAGGAAGGCAAGTGGACCATTCATGGAACAGATACAAAGTGATGGACAGACTGAGATGTTTCCTGAAAAAATAATATCAGAGAAGAAACTGGAGAGATTAGTAGAAATTAAGCAGGAGGCACTGGGGCTTGGTAGTGAAGAGTGTTGTAGGCAGCATAAATTAAACTTTTTAAAGTTCTGAAGATTTTCCTGTATAGTCAGGAGATGGCAAGTGATAGAAAATCAGTAGAGGGCCGGGGGTTTAGCTCAGTGGTTCCGGCGCCTGTCTTGCAAGCGCAAGGGCCCGGGTACGATTCCAGGTAACCACATAACAATACTGGGTGTGGAGACTCACCCCAGCAGCAACCAGTACCACATACCACAGTGCCGGGCGTGGTGGCTCACGCCTGTCATCCCAGCACTCGGGAGGCAGAGGCAGGAGGATTGCTGTGATGTGAGTCTGAGGCTGAGCTCAGGGCCAGCCTGAACCACAAAGCAAGACCCTGTCACAAAAAAAAAAAAAAAAAAAAAAAAAAAAAAAAAAAAAAAAAAAAAAAAAAAAAAAAAAACCTAAAAAAAATAAAGAAAGAAAGAAAGAAATAAAAGAAAGAAAATCAGTAGAAAAAGAAGTTCAAGGTCAGAATAGCAAGAGATGAGCCAAAGTGAGTAAAAGAAGGTGAGTGCATGCGGCCTTATGAACTATGTGAAAGGGACTGAACTTCATCCCGGCACAGGTGGGGACCACAGGAAGGGCTGCAGTGGGGTGAGGTGATGTGCTGTGGTCTGCACCCTAGTTCAGAGTGTTGACCATAACAGCCAGTCTAGAAAGTAGGTTTATAATATCAGGTGGTTTTGTAGTCACTGTTACCTGTAACTGTTCTAGAAATTTTCCAAAGGAGACAAGGTAAAAACAGCATCAGGCACAAAGATATTTGTCAAAATATTACTTATCTAAGCAAAATTTCAGAACATTCAAAATTTGCAGAGGAATTAAATCAGGTCATATCTCCAAGTGCAATATCAAGCAGCCACTGGCAGGGGGTGAAGTCAGATGCATGACCGCAGTGCAGGGTTCATGCTGTTTCTGCTGTCAATGGCTCCTTTCTTTGCATCATTTCATCCTGAGCAGCCACTGACCATACCTGGCCAGGCCTGGCCAAGCTCCTGCGTATGTAGGGATGTGTGTTTTTGCTCCTCCCCCCAGAGACAGCACTGAATGCTTGTTCCCACCATGAAGCTTCTGAACAAAGTTCAGACCACTGGTGCCTATCACAGTGCGAGCCACTCACTTCTGAGATACTGAATTCTCAGTCTGTTATAGATTATAATCTGAGACTTGGGAAGCAGGCTGATGTGTGGAAGGGAGAGCTTTCCAGGTATGCGTGCCATAAGTGGCAGAGATGGCCATCTGTGTAATAAGTGAGGAAAAAGGCACATAGACTCAGCACAACTTATGAAAGACTATCACTGAGATCTGGTTCTACCTCCTACTTTATAGAAAAAGAAAGAAAATTGTATATTTCAGGAATATGTTAACCTTCTCATCAATAACAGAACAATTTTTTAAAATTTTGGTAGAGCTGGCAATTATCAAGTCCTAGGAGAAGTGTAAAGCAAGATGCCTTCTGGGAAACCAGAAGGTGGAAAAAAATTTTGCAGGTGGAAAAAAATTTAAATGCAAGGTGGCTTCCACTAAGTGACAAATAAATGATTTAGGGGTAACTTCCTTGAAACTGAAAGAAAGGAAAATAATCAAGCTTCCTTAAACCACCCACTCCAAACTCATATGATCAATTTCCTGCAGAGGGGAAGATATTTATTGGAAACATGATAGAGTTGTCAAAACCAAAAAATCAATTACATAAATTATGAAGTATAAGTCACAATTCTATTTATTCTGTGCGAGTGTAAAACTTACAGTTTTTCATTAAGATAGAAAATAAGAATTCATAATGACTTTCTCAGAGAATCATTCACCCCATCTTCCTTGCATTCCCCCCTTGTCTTACTCATGTTATATTGGTATGGGTGTTTTTGCTAATATTTATTGTTTGAAGTACATGAGAAGCCATTGGCCATCAGGTTTACTTAAGGGTGAGTTTTTTTATTTAATGAGACTGTTAAATGAGGAGGACAGCTATGGGGAAAAGCAAATGACATGACTCTACCAGGAGTCATCACGTTGGCAAATCACTTTGTCAGAAATGTCAAGGGTAGTGAGTATTGAAGGACTTAAGAGGCAGGAGGAGAGAGACTTATGAAAGATGCAGAGGTGGGTCCAAGTGAGCATCACCCTGGGAAGAGTATGTGTCTTTAGCAGAGGTTTGTTTGTTTCTTTCTTTCTTTATTTTTTTTTTTGAGACAGGGTCTCGCTTTGTAGTCCAGGCTGGCCCTGAGCTCAGCCTTGAATTCAGATCACAGCAATCCTCCTGCCTCTGCCTCCCAAGTGCTAGGATTACAGGCATGAGCCACCACGCCTGGCACTGTGGTATGTGGTACTGATTGCTGCTGGGGTGAGTCTCCACACCCAGTATTGTTATGTGGTTACTGGGAATCAAAGCCAGGCCCTTGCGCTTGCAAAACAGGCGCCGGAACCACTGAGCTATATCCCCCGGCCCAAGCAGAGGTTTCTTTGTAGATAGTTGGGAAAGATTGATTTAAGGTGGTGGCTGACATAGTGGGATATCAATGAGCTGTTATTGTGTGAAAAGACCTACTGTCTTGGGTTGAGCCCCTTCGGAAGTAAATGTTGAATAATGAATTGTGTAAAATGTCCATGGGGGTTAAGGATCCTAGGAAGGATACTGAACAGGTGGGAGATGAGATAGGAAGTGAGAAGACGAACAGAGTGAATGAGAGGTTTGTCACTGTGTGCAAAAGGATCTGGTCGCTCTGCAGTCTTGAGAAACATGAGGGACATGCTGCAGGACTACTTCACTGAGATAAGAGGGAGAGAAGGGTCGGGCTCATCAAACTCACCTCCTACCAGCGTCAAGGTTGCTCTTAGGAACTCAACTCCTGGTGCTTCTGGCCTCCCCATGAGTGAGATAAGTGTGCTCCTAGTATGAGAGGCTACAGGTAGTTACCACAACCTTCTATGCGACTGTCCCACAGAATGGGTGACCTCAGAGTGGGCAGAGGAGATACAAGGGTGATGCTATCAGCTTTTCCCTGCATTCCTCAGCCTCCAAGGAAAAGTCTATGGAGGGCCGATTCTGGCATTCCTCACTGCTGCTTTCTCCCTCTTTTTGTGCCCTCGTGTTTCCTTCCCTCCCCCACCCCACCATAGTTCCTGTTCCCAGGTAACTGGGTGGAGGTGGAGGCTCAGAGGAAGTTCTGGTCTTTCAGCAGATGGTCAAGCAACAGATATTCAATCATGAGATTTTGGTTGATGGAGAAATATTTTGGAGAAGTCAGAGGTAAACCCAGAACCTTGAAATGACAATCACCTTCTAAGACCTTGCCAGAGGTAAGGTATCCTACAGCCCTTGACACACTGGGGTGTTTTTACTCCTAAATGCAGAGGACCATTTTATTTTCACCAAGATCAAAAACCAGGAGATCGTGTCCTGTCAACATCTCAAACTGCTACAACTATGAAGTGATGGTAACCTTGGGTGGGTACCATCTCTGTGAACTGAAAATAAGAAAAGAATTAACTAAGTTTTAAAAACATTCATCTGAAGGAGTCCTTTTTTTGAGACAGGGTCTCACTTTTGTGGTTCAGGCTGGCCCTGAGCTCAGCCTCCAACTCACATCACAGCAATCCTCCTGCCTCTGCCTCCCAAGTGCTGGGATTACAGGCATGAGCCACCACGCCCGGCACTGTGGTGTATGGTGCTGATTGCTACTGGGCCTGGGCAGTTGCACTTGCAAAGACAGGTGCCGGAACCACTGAGCTAAATCCCTGGCCCCTGAAGGATTCTTTTTAGTGGGAGATCTTTTGTCTTCTTACAAGAGCAGCAAAAACAAAACAAACTACGAGTCCAGGATGGAACATGTCTGAAATTATGAAGTTATCTATGCTTGACACACGCAGTCATCACCACAGTGAGTGATTGTCATGTCACAGAGCAAACAAGAGAACAAACATGCAGAGAAATGGAACGAGTCAGCGGTTGAACTGTGCTCCTGCTTCCACGGAAATAGTCTAAGTCAGAAAAATAAAAGGGAAGAAAGTCTCTTAATGTGAAAGTGGAATTGATTTTTCTCCTCAGGTAACATTTATTTTTACATAGATGATTTTTAAGTTGATTTCTTTGGTATGGGGGGTGGATAATAAGCCTGTTACAGACCAGAATAATAAAAATCATAAATCTAAAAGGAGCTCAAGGGGTCACCTTGCTCAGCTTCCGGTTTCCAGGCAGAAACGATCAGTCACAACGGCGTGACTGAAAGAGCCTGCAGCAAGGATGATTCCACCATCGTTTGCAGTCTCCTGGCCTGCGTATTTTAACCCCTCCTGTATGACAGCCCCTTCCGCAGCCCTGTGTCTCTGCCCTGAATTTTAAGTCCTTGCTTTGTATTCCGTTCTCACTGGCACACTGTGAGCAGATGGGAAGCACGGATGCTACACTCTGCACTTCCAGTCCTCTGTCTTCTCCATCCCTCTGAGTCCCTCCAGGCCCTGAACCAAGCGTGGCATTTCTGCCTGAAATGACCAAGGAGGAAGGAACAGGGGATCACACTGATTTGGGGAGCAGGGGCAGACTGCAAGTTGCCCATGCGAATCTGTGACAATTGCTTAAAAGAAAATTACTTTCCTAAATTTCTGCAGGCTGGGATGTGACTGCAGCAGCGCTGTGGTGTGGACACAGCTGGTCCCTTGGGAGCTCAGGTGCTGACATCTGGGCCCACAGGGTGGCGGTGGAACTTCTACAGTGGCCGCCTGAGGAAGTTATTAGGTGCAGGGGCTCAACCCTTACAAACAGATGAGCACTGTCGCTTGGGAGCTGAGTGGATTAATTCTCTTGGCTTTTTTTTTTTATCTTTATTGGTACATTAAATATACACATCATGATTGCACTCCATAATGGGGATTTGTACCAGTATAAGACACAACTTAATTCTCATTTTTTCCCATAGTCTCTTGGCTTTTTATACAGCCACCCATAGCATGTATCTTTTCTCTTTTTTGGGGTACATAGCTCATTCCCTTTCTGGATGTTTGTGCCACGCTATCTGGATCTTCTAGAATTGTGAGCCAAATAAATAGCTTTAAATATAATCTACCAAGCCTCAGATATTTTGTTAAAGCAACACTTGTACGTTAGCCCTGCAGGGAAGACACCTGACCTCCTACTCCCCTCTCCATGTGCTCTTCCTCCCTGGTCAGCAGGACAGTGCAAAAGTGACTTCTGGTGACTTCATTTGTCCTCTGAGCTCTGCCAGTAGTCTGAAGCCAGGAGACTCCCCTCCCTGAGGAGCGCTGCATGGCTGTTGTTCTCAGAGCCTGTTCCGAGGGAACATGTCTGCTCCAGCAGCTCTCTCGCTGCCTCTTTTCCGTGGGGTTCTATCCTCATGCTCTGAGTCTCCAGGAAAAAAAAGAGCCCTTCAAAGTAGCAGGGGCCCCAGATCTTACTGCATGAGGCACATGAAAGGGAGAGAAGAGAATGAAACCATCTTTTAAAGAATAATCCAAGCAATCCAAGTGACAACAGTTCTGACACAGCAAAACAATCCTAGGGAAAGTAAGCTCCACCTGAAAATGAGAAATTTCAACCTTTTTGACCCTTTTCCTTAGAACCTTTCCCTCCAATGCAGGTAGATGCTGGAAACACCTAACAGAAATTAAATGGTACATGAAAATGGCTAAGAACCCTAAGAGAAAGCAGGAAAATTCATTATTCTGCATATGAGGAGACCGCACCCCAGACAGAATTGATTTGACCAAAATCACCCGATAATTAAGAGGTAAATCCATGAATAGGTCAATTTACCTGATTCCTGTTCAAATTCCTTTGCTGTGTGATGATGGCTCACAGCTCTGACATCTCCCTTCTCAAATTTCCTACCTCGAGAATCTTAGCTGATTGTTTGCCTGTATGTGCTGGCATATAGGGAACCATGCATTCACCTTCCTTTGTTGGAACTGTCCTGAAAGCAGAGCTGGGATTAGGGCTTCAGTACGATTATCTTTGGAAGAGACCCAAGGGAGCTGGTGTGAGGGTGCAGAGCATAGAGAAATGTGGAGGAAGAGAAACTAGTCTGGATGTTACCTGAAGCTGAGCGTGCTGTGGAAAACTGGGACTCAGTGTCACTTGGTGTCCTCTGAGGAGACTTGGAGAATGTCCCTCCCCAAAATGGTGTTTTTTGCATTAGTGCAGCATTTATTTCTGAGCTTCTGCCCATAAAGGGTTGAGAATCACAAGGCCTTCAGTACCATCCCTGCGAGCCAGGCCCCCCATCTCTGAACCTGTAACTTTGTAGAGATATTTTAGATCTGCATCATAACATTCACCCTCTTAGATATTGTTGCTAGGAAGAGAGAATGCTGGAATTCATATGAGAATCAAAGTTGTCAATATTTATCAAAATATGTTTATTTTGCTTCAAATAAAACATATTTTGCTTCAAAATACATTTACCTTTTTTGCCAGCAAAACTATTTCTGAGAATTTATTTTTCAAATTACCTGAACACAAATGAAACACTTAAGTCTAAAATTATTTATGGTGATATTGTTTAAATAGTGGAAGACTGTAGAGACTGTAAATATTTACAAAAAGGTATTAGCTAAATAAACCGTGGTAGGTCCACATGGTAGAACCCCATGCAATGTAACAACAATAACAACACAACAAACCCATACTCTGAATGTTGTAATATAGAAAGAGCCCTAGGATACATTGTTGGCTGATAAAGGCAAGGTTCATAAACTATATAATACATGCTGCCTTTTGTATATGGAAAAGAGAAAAATAAATACATAAGGAAACAATAATCATGATTTTCAGTGAGGGCTGGAAGCGAAGAAGTGGGATGAGCAAGTAAAGAGAGTAGGCCTTCTTACTCATTTTGATATTTGATCCTATGTATTTCCTACCAAAAATAATAAAAACTGAAAAACAAGAATAACTGTTCCTGGATTCTTTTGTCAAATAAAAACTGAAAAACATAGCTAGGAGATAGATAGAGGTTGAGCTTGTTTACCAGATGACTGATAGCAGAATTGAAATTCTTGTGACAAAGGCCTCGGGGAAATTCACAATCACATCTGACCCAGGTGCCTGCCGTTATTAGAAACTTTGAAGTAAGTGACCAAAAAGTGCTTCAGTCAGATCCATTAATTATGCAGGGAGGATGCCTAGAGATATGAAAATCACAGCATTGTTATAGTTATTTATTAAGAGTTTTATATACAAAACCTCCCTGTCATCCAGAGGATTTGTTCCAGGTCTCCCAGTGGATGCCTGAAATTGGAGGTAGAACTCACTCTGCTTTTTCCTATTTATACACACTTATGATAAAGTTGAATTTATAAATCAGGCATAAGTAAAAATAAACAATACCGCTTAATAATAAACCAAAATAATTATAATAATAGTTTGAATAAAGATGATGTAAATACAATCTTTCTCTCTCAAAATATCTTCTCTTCTTATTATTCTTGGGATCATGTGAGATAATACAAGTCTGTGTGCTGAGACAGGCATTGTGATGTGGTCTCTTGCTGCCACGTAAGGATTGCTACAGTGATCAGTCTGATAACTGAGGAACTACTAAGTGACTAAGGGGTATATATATAAACTGGATATGCTGGGCAGAGATGTCTCACGTCCGAGGGAGACAGAAAGGACCGTGTGAGGTTTCATCATGCTACACAGAAAGCACAATCTAAAACATATATTTATTTTTGGAATTTTCCATTTCATGCCTTTGGACCTTGAGTGATTTTGGATACCAAAAGCATAGATAGCAAAATCTTGGATAAAAATGGACTTCTAGATTATATCTCACTAAGCCCTTCTAAGAAAACTTTAGATATTATATTTTATATTATTATTATTATATTAGTATCATTGTTTCTGCTTCATTGATGAGAAAATTAAGGGGAAATATATAATTCACATGAGGCTACATACTAGCTGTCAGGTCTGTTTTGATTTAGAGAAAGTAATTATCAAATGTGAATAAATTATTCAACTCAGCTATTCACTTTCAAAAATGTTTCATGAATACCTGTTAAGTGGCAGGGCATATATTAGAACCTTGCAACATATCAAGCAGACCGACTTGTCTTAAATATAAAGTAGATGGCTTTAGAGTCTGATTTAGAAGTATTCCGCCTTGCTCTAGAAAGATTGTGGCAAAACAGGCAGTTTTCATTTTGAGAAGAGATAAAGGTGAGCCCTGTTCTCCCTAGCTCTTTACTTTACAGCTGGTTCAGCCCCTCATGAAGAATGAAGAGAAAAAGTGGAGCCCCAGTTCCTGGCTTGAGGTGCAGATATGCCAACCTCTGCACACACACACAGTTCTGTGATCTGATCAGCCAGGCCATGGGAAGAGGAGCAAAAGAAGTGAGAGATGGAAATGTGGGAAACAGAGGCCAAAGGCTCTCCTGCCTTCTCCATCTAGTACACATACCTGAGCAGCAACATCTCCCTTGTACTGTTGGAGGAGAATTGTAGACAGTGAAACTCTCTAAATCTCAGTGAAAAAAACTGCTATTATTTTATCTTTTTATGAACAACCAAAAAGAAACAAAAAACTTCTGGTGAAATATGATACTGTTAAGTTTTGGTTCTAAATGTGTTTTGTGTGTGCGCGCCCGTGTGTGTGTGTGTGTGTGTGTGTGTGTGCGTGTGTGCGCTCATGTGTGTGTGCGTGTGCATGTGCAAGTGTATGGCTATGGATAGAACCTAGGGCCCTGCACATGCATGCTCCATATGTGTTCTACTACTAATCTACATGCCTATTATGAATCTAAGTATTGTTGAAGGCTCCTTCTCAGGCAAGTCTTTTGCCACTGTCTTCTCTTGTGTGAAGCCCATGGAACTTAAGGGTGACTTTTGCTGATGGCTTCTATGCTCCAGAAAAGGAAACATATACTGAGAAATTTGGGAGAAATATACTACATCAGATAAAATCTATTTACAAAGAAAAACAACATACTTTTTAGTTTAAGGAGGAACTGAAGCCATCCTTGCCTCTACCCAGAAAACCTCCATATTCAAGTTTTTTGAGTCTGGCACATCTGATTTCGGTGGCATGTTATTCCCGAATATCTCTCCCACTCAAATTAGGCCAAGTTGCATTCTATTTTAACCTTTTCCCTGATTCTATTTCCCTGGTAATGTATAGAGGAAGTTAGAATTTTAAGAAGATAACAATCAAGGTAAATGACCATCCAAACTAGGATACCAAACAATAAATAACTGAAAATCAGCTTTTTGAAAGCCCACCCAGACAAAAGCATTTATTGATGGATTGTAATTCTCAGTTCATATTCATTTTATTAAAGACCTCATAGTTCTATTTAAGATTCTCATGACCAGGACTAGGCAACATGCATCAGAACATTTCCACTGAGGAGCATGTTGAGGTCCCAGCTGTTAGGACGTGTATCAGAGCCCACCCACAGAACTTGAAAGGTGATATTCCCTGCTGTCTTTGTAAGTGAACCACAGGACCAGTGCTGGCCCCCAGGCTGCAAGGGGTCATGGTACGCATGAGCCTTTACCTGGAGTGAGACTCTCTGGGCCTCCCTGCTCTTATATTGGTGAGGAAGCCTGTGTTGACACAGAACAAAGTATCTAGGACCATGAGTCCCATATGGAGGGCAGCTTCCTGGAAAGTTCAAAGTGGACTTTGGTGCATGAGAAAGAAATGCTTATGATTAAGCCCTTGGGATATTTGTGCTGTACCTGTGGCATCACCTTGTTTATGCCTGCTGGTCCAGTGCATGCTGTTAACTCTCAGGATGATCTAGAGTCACACATAATACTAACAGCTAAGTGTTCAGGCTTCATCTCACAGCTTTCTTGGGGAGGAGCCAAAATACCTACTGCTATCACGTATATCTATTCAGACAGCCTGAGAGAGAAGTCACTATAAACCCACCTGAGTTAGAGGGGTCTCCGATGATTAAAAAAAAAAAAGAAAGCACCAATTTAAGCAAATCTGAGAAATAAAGATTTTGGTTTGTTGTACCCTGATATTCATAAATTTGTTTTCTTAAGCCACAGACTCATGAAACAAGACTTTAAAAGTCTACATGTCGTAAAGCACCTTGTAACTTCTGTATCATTACTCTCTCCTCTTGCTTTATTAGCTTGTGTAGAGTGTTACAAGATTTTTTATTCCCTGCTCAAGAAGACAGGACTGTGGACCACTTAGAATATTTGGGTTCAAGTAACAAAATTCCACAACCTGAAGTAGTTTAATAAGAATGTGAATTATCTTGCATTACTAAAAGTCTAGGGGCTGTGAGGGGTCAGACTATTTCCCAGGATAACGACACAGTACTGCAGTTCCTGATGTCACACCCAGATGACAACATCTGAAAGAAGAAGAAAATATTGTCTCATTTATGTTTTCCACTTAAGGAAATCTTTCCCCAAAGCCACTCGTCATTGGCCAGAAGGGGTCACGTGTCCAGGGCAGAGGTGATCACTTTAACATCCCGATTGGTTCAGAAACATGAGCCAGGAGCAAGATGACAAGTATCTGGGAGGAGTGAATGGAGGAGAGCCTCATCTAGACTTCATCCATATTTCTGTTTTGCATAATGAAGGCGCTCATGCTTCAGTTCCTGTATTTGCAGTACCTGCCTCGCTGCCCACTCTGGCTCATGCTGTTTTTTTGCTAGTCCATTCTGTGTACCCCTTCTTGACCAGGATTCTTAGAAACTTCTACACAGGAAACATCATCATCCAACTATGTAAACTATCTTCCTCTGGCCTTTCATTTTTGGTTCTGGATGTTTTTGTAGATGTGGTTTCTAGGTGTGGTTTTATCAGGTTGATCTGATCCATCAGCTATGTCATACACACCCTTTAAATTGCTTCTTACAGCTGAAAAAAATCAGCCCACCCAAGTTTAACGACCCCATTCAAAAATGGGCATCTGAAATGAACAGATATTTTTCAGAGGAAGAAGTAAGAGCAGCTAAGAAGCATATGAAGAAATGCTCAACATCATTAGTCATTCGAGAGATGCAGATGAAAACAACATTGAGATTTCATCTCACTCCACATAGAATGGCTGCCAT
>PVIR01041626.1:0-12532 GCA_004026965.1 Petromus typicus | reverse complement strand
TTCTTCAACGTGGCCACCACATCTGTGTTCTCCGGCGGGATCTGAGAGGTCACCTGCAGGGTCCCCAGCTCCTCCGGGCATTCAGACTCCTCTTCCCACCCGAGGTGTCCATCTCACCGTCCAGCCCGTCCTTGAGCCCACTCTCTCCTGTCCCCGGGGGCGATGACTATTTTATAATGGTCATTACCACTTACGTGGACCCCCACATCCAGGGTTACTCTGTCTTGCTCACTGTTGGTTTTGGCTCTGGTTTGAGGGGTTTTTTTGTTTGGTTTTGTTTTGAGACAGGGTCTTGCTTTGTAGTTCAGGCTGGCCCTGAGCTCACTATGTAGCCCAGGCAAGTAAGTCTCAAACTCGGCAATCCTTCTGCCTCTGCCTCCTGATTGTTGGGATTACAGGTGTGAGCTACTACTCCTGGCACTGTGGTATATGGTACTAATTGCTGGTGGGCATGACTCACCATGCCAGCATTGTTGTATGTGGTATGTGGTTACTGGGGATCGAACTTGGGACCTTGTGGTTGCAAGGCAGGCGCCAGAACCACTGACCACTGAGCTAAATCCCTGCTCCTCCCTTTTATATTCTTTAAGTCAAGGTCTAGCTAAATTGCTGAGCAATCTAGGCTGGGTTTGAACTTGAGATCGTCCTGCCTCAGCCTCTCAGAATGCTGGGTTTACAAGCATGTGCTACCATTCTCAATTGTCTCTCCCGGGTGTTGTGGGGTTTTTTTTTGGGGGGGGGTGATATGCTTGTTTTTTGGATCTTTACTACTACAAGCAAAATTGATCTAAATATGCTTAACCTTGCTCATAATACCCAAGTGCAAAAATAGCTTTTATTGTTTTGTTTTCTACCTGGAATTTTCTGAGGGAATACTTGAGCCCCTTTTTGCATTTTCTCAATTTAAATATAAGCTTAATCCACACAGGACTTTCTTCTTGGGTCCTTTCCAATGGAAGATAAAAATGTAGAACAATCATTTTGTTCTGAAAAGAAGGTTCTGGGGCCACTTTCATGTTCTGTTGTCCATTACGCATCCCATAGGATTATTTCTTATCTTTTTTCAAACGTTTGCTTGGCTTTCTCAATGGGTTTTGGCGGCTTTCTTTTTTTTTTTTGAGACAGGGTCTTGCTTGGTGGTTCAGGCTGGCCCTGAGCTCAGCCTCCAACTCACATCACAGCAATCCTCCTGCCTCTGCCTCCTGAGCACTGGGATGACAGGCGTGAGCCACCACGCCCGGCACTGTGGTATGTGGTGCTGATTGCTGTTGGGCGTGAGTCTCCACGCCCAGTATTGTATGTGGTTACTGAGGATCGAACCCGGGTCCCTGTGCTTGCAACACAGGCGCCGGAACCACTGAGCTAAATCCCCAGCCCTCTCTTTTCCTTTTCTGCACCTCTCTCTGGATGCCGGCTTGCTATGTGGTGGCCCTGAAACAACTGGAATGCACCTCAGGTCTACTCCCTCTTTCTCATACTGTGAGGGGAATTTCCCACAGGCCTCTGCATCTCCTCTGCTACATCCAGCAAGAAAAGCCAAGAATGTCTCCAGCTGCAAGAAGCACTGGGGAAATGAATGATAGAAGGATCAACAGTGTTTCGGTGACATTTCAGATTATCTTGATAGTCTCTGAATTCATCAGCTTCATTCCTAGGATACTTCAGAAGGCACAAGAGTCCTTTTGTGGAATAAGCCAGTGACATAATCCAAAGTCTCAGTTTCATTAACTTAGACAAACACTGTCCAATGTGGTAGCTACTAGCCACATATGGAGATTCAAATTTAAGTTGTAAATAATTAAAACGAAACAAAACTTGACACAGAGTGGCAACATGTTCCCATCCCTCTCCGGAGTTTATCAGTCTGTTTGAATAGGCCAAGTTCGCAAAAGGAAATCTTTCCCGTACACTGCATGAACATCTGTAAGCATGTGCCGGGTTCTGCTGTGATGCGCAAACGAAGCTGCCATCTTCCAATACAAGATCCACAGAAGCCACTGCTGCCATGGTGAGCGGTTGAGGCCACGCCTGGCACAGTGGCCCTGCAGCACAAGACATGACTGCATTCTGCCTCCGGAGAGCTCAGGCCCAGGACTCCCCTGGTCCACTGGCAAGGATACCTCTTTCACACTGGTCTTTGCAGAAGGGCCACATTTTGCCATTTCTCTCCACAGAGGACATTTCTCTTGCAAATGCCCACAAAGGTAGCTTTGTGCATGAGGCGCTTCTCTGTGTTCAGCTTTCCTGTCCAGATACACATAATAGGACGGAACTGAGACCACTAACCATGTGATCAGGAATACCGGAAGTCCAGGAGTCCCGCATGAAGAGGGCCCCTTCGCCTTCCACAGTACCCTGGCTGTTGTTATCACAGTGCGTCTTATCCTATGGCTTTGTCTACACCCCAGACTGCGAGCTCCAAGGCCAGGACTGTGTCTTTTTCAGCTTTGGATCTGCAGAATACAAAACACCTGGCACATAGAAGGTGCCTGATAGTGATACAGTTCTTTTCCCTGTACTGTCACAGTTTCTATTCAGATCGGCCCTGTGAAACAACTCAGGAGAGTTTGCAGACACTTAGGGACATCAGGGTCACATTCCTGGTGACCACCTGTAATTTGGGTCTCTATATTCCCAAGCCCTGTCATGGCTCTCCAAGTGCTCCTCTTGGCCTTTATTTATACTACTTTCTGCAAAATGTTGAATCAACTAGAAACTAATTATCCCTTCTGGGTAAATTACAACTTTTTCTTCTCAGAAAACAAATTCTTCCTGGCTAAGTGGCCCCAGCAAGTGATCCTGGTCAGGCCCATCTGACCGCCCCATATGTGTCCATGCTACAGTCCAACTAACGGGGCCAGTCTATGCACCAAAGCACCTGGACTGCCACTGATTTTGTTTTAAAAGTTTTGCTATAAAAGGCTGGGAATATAGCTCTGCACCACAGCATCTGCCTGGCAAGTACAAGGTCCTGAGTTTAATCCCCAGTACCAAAATAAATAAAAACATAAATAAAATAAAAGCTTTCCTATGAATCCTAGTATATATTGATAGTAAAATGCTTTCCTTGGTTCTGTTTTAGTTTTTTAGTAACGTGTCCAAGCTCTTTCTTTCTTTTTTGAGACAGGGTCTTGCTTTGTAGTTCAGGCTGGCCCTGAGCTCAGCCTCCAACTCACATCACAGCAATCCTCCTGCCTCTGCCTGCCGAGTGCTGGGATGACAGGCGTGAGCCACCACACCCGGCACTGTGGTATGTGGTACTGGTTGCTGCTGGGGTGAGTCTCCACGCCCAGTACTGTTATGTGGTTACTGGGGATCGAACCCGGGCCCTTGCGCTTGCAAGACAGGCGCCGAACCACTGAGCTATATCCCCAGCCCTAACGTGTCCAAACTCAAAGCATTATGAACTAAGTTTTGATAGCAATATTTTTAGCTTTTATCAAGATAAACAACTACTTTGTGACATCTCCAAACACATCACCTCTGAATGCTTATCTATTATTGCATCACTTTGGAAGAGAACCACAGTCTCTTTCCCAGAAACCTTATGTCTTGTTTGAGAAGAAGTTCCCAGCTCAGGGAAAAAGGCTTTGCTTCAGCTGTTCAGTTCACTGTGGTTCCAAAGTCCATCCCTAGCCATTCCTGACAGAGTGAAATGCCACCCACTCTGTGAGCTGTCTCCACGATTCCTTCTCCTCAGTTTTAATTGTCTTTAAGTACAGGACAGACCAGTGCATCTCATTCACAGTCCACACTGCGTGTTTCCAGCCAGGTCTGCACTATTCTTGTCTCAGGATCTTTTTTTTTTTTTTTTGTACTGAGGATCAAACATGGGACCTTGTGTTAATGAGGCAGGAGCTGGAATCACTGAGCTAAACCCCTAGCCCTCTCAGAAATTGGCATTCTAGGCTCTTGAAAATGGTGGTGCCTCTTTTGTTAAGAAAAACACACACACATACACACACACACACACACACACACACACACACACACACACACAGAGCAACTCTCCCAAATTTTTGTTACTTTCTTTGGTCTTCTCTGGAACTTCAAAAGAGAATCATAACTTCTTTCCCTGTTTTATATTTTCTCTTCTCCTTTCCAATATCAAACTGAGGTCTTTTTCTTTACATCTTTATAGGCGATGGTTATAGACACTTCTGGAATTTATCAAAAATAATTTCCTTTGCATTAATAAAAAACCCCGTTGCTTGCCAACTCATTAGAAATGAAAGTTACGATGCTAATTTTATTTTTCTCTCTTCTCGTTCCAGTCTTTACCTCATGCTTCTTTTATCTCACCTTTTCAATTTCTAAGTGTCAAGACCAATTTTTTTTCCTCCACTCCACACCACTCTTTAACCTTTGCACACAATGGGAATTCAATTATTTCCAACATGCTCGTGGCCTGCTCAGCCCTCTTTCTACCTGCTGTCAATCACTGGCACTGAACAATGCTTTCCCTTCTCCATTGAATTTCTGGAGAATTACTCAACACTAATACCTTTATCCACTCAAAGACATAATCTCCACATTGATCCAATCAGATTTCTTTTGTTTTATTTTATTTTGTGTTGTGTTGTTATGGTATTAAGGATTGAATTCAGGGCCTTCTCACTGAGCTATATCCCCAGTCCTTTTATTTATTTATACATTTATAACTTATATTTATATAAATATTTAATATATATTATATATAATATATATACATATATGTGTGTGTGTGTGTGTATATATATATATATTTTTTTTTTAATTCTGAGATTAAAAGACCAGGCTAAATCACTAAGTTGCCCAGGCTGTATTTGAACTTGCAATCCTCCTGCCTCTGTACAATTTAAAAAATCATTCTAGTAATAAACATAAGGATAAAATAGCAATGGAGCGACCAAGTAGGAGGTAACAGTAGTGGTTGACAGAAAATATAATCAGGGTCTCATGAGCCCATAGCAAAGGCAATCTAGGAGGAAAGATAGAATTAAGGGACCACAGACCAGAGACGGCAAGCCTTTTAGAATTTTCCGTGGGCTGTTTTGATAACAAACAGTCCACTGTGGCAAATGTGCCATAGCTTCGCCACCACTGCCTAAGCAATAGAAATGTCTGAGATGTGGGAGTGGAGGGGAACAAGCTGTGTGGAATAAATCCTGCACTGTTGGGCTTTGGTGGCTGGACACTGTTGTCTGTTATGGAGACAGGATGATGTTCGGATGAAAACATGATTCAGTTTGGTAAACAGACTCCATGTAGAAGACAGCATGGTTTCTTCATGCAATTCAAAGTGAGCATGAAGTGCTTTGAAGATGCAGTGAGCGATAGGGAAATGGATTTGTTAATTTCCTGGGTTTGGCTGGGGATTTAGCTCAGTGCTTCTGGCACCTGCACTATTAAGCTCAAGGTCCTGAGTTCGATACCTGGTACCACAAACAAAGAAAAAAAATTCTAGCTTTGCCTGTGATACTCACATGAAGGAACTGAAAAGTGCTCATTGACAGACAAAGATCCAAGTCTGGAGGCTGGGCCGGGGCTCAATGGTGCAGCCGACACTTAACACATCTGAGGCCACAGGCTCGGTGCCCAACACTGACAAAAAAGATCTGAAACACCGAAGAAAGTTCTTTCAAAGAAACATAGCTATTGGGGCCGGGGATTTAGCTCAGTGGTTCCGGCGCCTGTCTTGCAAGCTCAAGGACCCGGGTTCGATTCCCCGGTAACCACATAACAATACTGGGTGTGGAGACTCACCCCAGCAGCAATCAGTACCACATACCACAGTGCCGGGCGTGGTGGCTCACGCCTGTCATCCCAGCACTCGGGAGGCAGAGGCAGGAGGATTGTGATGTGAGTTTGAGGCTGAGCTCAGGGCCAGCCTGAACCACCAAGCGAGACCCTGTCTCAAAAAAAAAAAAAGAAACATAGCTATTAAATCCTTTGTGCCTTTCCTTCCTACTGTCACTCAACTCCAAATTCACTGTCCCGCACTGGGCTCTGCCAGTCTGGGAGAAGGACCCTGCACCAAGAACTTCCAGACTCTTCCGACGGCTGGCTTCCTGTTTAGTTTGAGATCCCAGAGAACTCAGAAGGGAGGTGAGAGGCAACAACCGGCTTCTTCAGTCTGCCCTTTGGCTTAGTGCCCCTTACAGCGGCCCTTAATCCAGCAGCTCCCGCTGACTCCTGCTTGGGCACTTCTGGCCCCATAACCAGCCTCGTGGGAGATCAGAGAGACACCAGCTACAAACAGTCCAGTAACTCCCCGGGAGCCAAAGCCCCAGCCCAGCCCCCACCCTGAGTTTCTAGATCCTGACAACGCCCAGATCCTTTTGGTTTGACAATCACTTTTGTTCTCTTACGACTAGACTTTGCCTCAGCTCTCTCGGAGGATATCTTCAGATTTTCCCAGAGCCCTCTCTTTGCTCTGTCTTCTAACGCCCGTGCAGTCAATTCTGTATATTAAATTCCCTCTAATGAAAGACAGCAGGGCTGTTTTGGGGACTGGACAATGCCTACTATATCCTAGGCACAGGACAATGAATAATAACCCTTCCTACTCCTGAAGCACTCACTCGCTGATCACGAGATCAAAATTACCAAATTCAAGTACTAGAATCTCTTCAAAATGATGACCCGTCAGGCCAAGGATGCAGCTCAGTGGTGCTGCACCTGCCTTGGGAGAACAAGGTCCTGAGTTCGATCCCCAGGACAGAAAAAAAAAATAATAATAAGCTGGGCAACTTTATTTCCTCTCCCATTCAACACCACAATAAAATCACAGTGTGGGAATTAAAAGACTTAAACACTAGATAACAGAATGAGTGAGGAAAACACCAGCAGAGAATTTCAACAGATTTCCTGGAGTCAGAAGGTGAAAAACCTATAACTGATGAAGTGGGGCAGAGGAAACTGAGGCAAGAGGACATGTAATCAGGCCTGACCAGTCAGTTATGGAGATCCGTCCATCCCGACCGGGACGCAAGTGCCCCACTGTGTCAGAAGGATGGAAAGATGGCGGCCATCGTCCTGGTGACCACCTTCATCTTGCTCTGTGTGTAATACGTAGTTTCTCTTCTCCTCCTTCCTTTGCTTCAACTTCTTCGGAGCACTTCTCTTTCACTTTTTCTTCTTCTTTTAAGCTTTACACCTTTGGCTGTTCTTTCTGGTTCTTTCAACAGGAAAACAAGAGCCTGGAAAGGAGCCGGGGGCATGCTCGTCTCCGGTAAGGAAACCACGGCACAGAGGAGGCCTAGGGAGGGCCGAGAAAGCTGACCGGCTGCATCTTCCTGAGCCTGCGGCCTAGTCACACTCACTCTGGCAATGAGGTTCAGGAGAGGCCACTCTGTGCAAGTGAGGGAACTGCAGGAGTTAAGGAACAAGACAGCAGAGGAAAGGTCTCAAGCTGACTGGATTTTGCAAACACCTTTAACGTAATGATGTCAGGATCCACCAACGTGGGTTTCTGGGCCATTCTAGTACTGTCTGCACACTGGTCTGTTCATGTCGGGAAAAGATGACCCCAGGAGCTTTTCGTGTTTCACCACCTTCCTACAACCAGGTCACCTCTGCGGACATCTAGAGACAGATTCCAGTCGGGAAGAGAGACACTGGCTGAGGCCATGGGAGTAGAAAGGCTCATCAGGGAGGCATTGAAGATGAGTTCCAAGGAGAAAAGGTACAAAGGCAAGAGTGTGAACTGCTAAATTTAGAAGCTGAGATGTGAGGCCTCTCAAGAGAGGTCCACCATGAAACAGGTTTCAGATTTCCCTGTGTATCTTTAATACACTATGATCTTGTAATAGCCAAACTGTTCTCTTTTTTTTTGAGACAGGGTCTCACTTTGTAGTTCAGGCTGGCCTTAAGTTCACTATGTAGCCCAGGCAAGCCTCAAACTCACAGCAATTCTCCTGCCTCTGCCTCCCAAGTGTTGGGATTACAGGCGTGAGCCACCACACCCAGCACTGTGGTACGTGGTTCTAATTGCTGGTGGGCATGAGTCACCACACCTGGCATTGTTGTATGTGGTTACCGGGAACTGAACTCAGGACCTTGTGCTTGCAAGGCAGGTGCCGGAACCACTAAGCTAGATCCCCGGCCCAAAGTGTTCTTTATTAAACTTTTTGTGAGAGGGAAAAAAAAGTTGTGATATTTTACTGAACTTGAGAGATGCATAGATTAGTAAACATACTTCTGGGTGTGTCTGTGGGTCATGGCAGCACGGTCTTGGGAACTAGGTATGGTGCTTTGCTCTCTGGCTTTCCCCTTCTCTGTATGTGTGGGGAAAATGCTCTACCAGAGCTGTAGCCCTCATTCTTGCGTTTGAGTTTTTAAAACATCACAAACTAAAGAGGTTGGGGGTATTGCTCAGTGTGAAGTGTTTGCCTAGCGTACATAAGGTCTGGGGTTGGCTTCCCAGACTGCCAAAAACAACAACAAAACAAAGATCACAACTCCAAATACAGAACAAAACTGCCACACGCCTCCTGCTTTCCACTCCTACTTCATTCTCCAGGGTCAGTGTTTCTTTCTTCAACTAATTTTACATTTTTTCTTCTGATGCTTCTTCTTCTTTTTTTTATTTTTATTTTTTTGATACCAGGGATTGAACTCAGGATTTTGCACTTGCAAGGCAGTTACCAGAACCATTGATTCCCTATTTTTTCTTCTGATCCTTTTGATTTTAGTTCTGGCTTGGGTTTGGGTTAGAGACAGGCTTTTGCTGTATTGCTAAGGCTGGTCTGGAACTTAGGTTCAAGAGATCCTCCTGCCTTTGCCTCCCGAGTAGCTGGAACTACAGGTTTGACACTGAGCTCAGTCTTCTTGTAGTTTTTATGTTAAACTTCTGGGTTAAAATTTCTCTGCTCCTGTCAAGTCTTTTCTATGCTCTTCATTTTATCCTCTGGCCTCACCTGCCAAACTCCTCTCAAAGACCCTCTGCTGCGAGGCCCCTCTGGTCTCAGAATCTCGAACCACCTCAGCTCTGGAGCTTAGCACCAACCCTGAGCCTGTTTAGCAACAGGCCTGACCACAAGCACTTTGGACCTGCGGCTCCTAACAGGAAGTTTCTCCTCATTCTACACAGGAAGTACAACACAGAAGGACATGACCAGCCAGAGGAGAACATTCAGTGCCCCGGGGGAAATAAAAAGCAAGAATGATTTACTCTAAGGACATCAGGAAAGACTTTCCAAAAGGAAGAAACAGCTTGGTACACAGAGAAGGCTTCTCAGATAGACAGAAAGCCCTGGATGGTACTATCAGCAGCTGACAGGAAACTATTTGCAGACAGGAAGTTCAAGAGGTCTGATCCCTAAGAATCCGCAGTTTCTCTGTACAAGGGAAGCAGCTGGACAGAGTTCATCAGTGAAATCTTAAATGTCTGTAAATACCAAAGAGATCCCACAAATGAGGAAAATAGGATCATGTGAATAAGAAAGAGAGATAAGAGATACAGAGTCCTGTGAGAAACTCGCAAAACCATACCTTTCGGAAGGAACAGTTTAATTATTCTTATGTGAAGATGTAAATTTACTGTGACCAGCGCTAGCAGTGCTTTTTTTTTTTTTTTTTAACAGCAGCAGAAAACTCAAGGTTTTTCTGTCAAATTCTCCAGTGTTCAAATGTTGGCAACTAGGCTCACAGTGTACAGCAAAATACATAGATATATGTATGTATTTAAAAGCTGGTCTCAGTCAATAGTAGGGACAACGTTCATGACACTGTAAGGCGGAGGGGAGCCGCGGTCTGAGCTGCAGTTTTAAAGTCTCTGGGGGCAGGATGTGGGGTGGACTGACTAGGAGAGGGGCAGACTGGATGTAGAGAGCAAGTTGGAAGGCTTTTGGAATCAATCATTGGTGGTCATTTCATAGTCCCAACCAATGCACGACACTTGCATAATCAACTATTATTTTTCAGTGCAAAGACATCCAACATTTCTCATCAGAATTCCATCCAGAGGACCACCGTGAACATCCTTATTTCTGTAAATCTTGGGTGGTCCATACTTTCAGAGATAGAATAAAATGTATCTCTTCATTATGTTTCATAACTTCCACTTCATCCGCTCTGTCACTAATGCACTTGTCAGTAGGAACAAAGGGAGACCATACAACCAGCCCTGGGAGGCAGCTTGTCGGGTTTTACCCGCTCCTTGTGCGCTGCATCAGAGGTTTTCTGCAAATGACTCCCATGTTCTCACGTCTCCCACTGTAAAATAAACAACACAGGCCATGAAGACAGAGTGCTTTCAGCAGAGCATTCCGGCTAGGAAAGCTGCCTACACGCCAGCCTTCTGTATACCATCTTTCATCCATTAAAATAATATTTTAAAGGGAAAAGGGGAGGAGTGATCGTCTGTCTTTCCATGACACCCCACACTCCATTGCTTCTGAGAACTTCGTCACTGGGCGCTGTGATCCTTGCGAGGACATCACACACTGTACTTGTGCAAATCTACGTGAGACAGTGGCTGATGGAATCGGGATACGTGGAAACACGGACGGGATTGTCAGTGTCATTATGCACTGTTACGGGACTGTCATTGCCTGTCATTGACTAAAATAGTGTTATAGAGTGTGTGGCTGTGTATGTGTGCATAAATATATACATATACGCACATATATACATGCATATATACATACATATACATACATGCACATATATGTGCACATATACATATATACGCATATACATATGTATGCATATATACACACATATATACATATATAGCCATCAAATATATGGGCATTTAAATTTAAAATCATTCCAATAAAAGACACGTCACCTTTAATGCCCCCTGTCATGGCTTGTATCAGTTGTCCCCTAGAGCCATGCACTCGAAAACAGGGCTGTGGGAAGCCCTCGGATTACCGGGCTCCACTGACTTACGGTGAGGAGCAGGGGTGAGAAGCAGTTCTCAGGTCAGACAAAGAGGGGAACCTCTCCCTTCCTGGCTCCTCACCCCTCTTTCTGCTTCTTGGCCACTGGTAGGAACGTCCCTAGCCCTGGACCCTCCCCACACCTTCCTGCCTCGGAGTCTCCAACTGTGCACTGAAACCATGAGCCAAATAAACCCGTGAGTGTTCAGTACTGCGTCTCAGCGAGGGGAAAGTGACTACGACGCCCGACACTCTCCTCCCATCACTCTTGCGACTTTCTGAAGCAGTTCTGGAAGTCCTCCTTCACGAATGTCTTCACAAGGTGTGATCACAAACACAGTGAATGCTGCTGCCCAGTGCCACCCGACAGAACAGCAGGCTCATGAAGATACTGCAGAGAGTTCCCACCCATCTCTTCACTGGATCTGATACCGTGTGACTCCTGGTTCTGCCCCAAATCAAAATGACCATAAAAGGTAAATATTGGGAATCAATTCAGGATACTGAGACAAGCCAGGACAGCACAACTAAAGATGCTCATGAAAGAACACCTTCAGAATCGCTTCAAATGTGGAAGGACCAACATCGGTGTTTGAAGCAAGAGACAGTGTTCTGAGGGGGATTCATGGCATTGCATCTTTTACTGTAATACAAATTTTAAATATAAACATTCGCTGTAGCTTGCAGTCACATCTCATATTTCTCGCATGCGATTTCTGCATGTAGACAACAGGGAGAAAACTTTTGCCACTTTTAGTACTTTTTAACATTTTTCTGAAGCAAGTCTGTGCAAGACAAACCAAACACAGTCTGTCTTGTGTTCTAACCGATTACAGCAGTGAGACAGAGCGTCCCCGCATTGTACGGACGGGACCTGGGAGGAGCCAGCCCAGCCTTCGCCATCCCGTGGCAGCGTGGCCCGGCATCTGGTCTCACCTGCCTAGAATGAAAAGGAAATGAGGTGCTACATCACGGTCTCACTATATTACACACATTTTGAAGATGGTCTAGGCTCCCGGGATGTTATCGGCCACCGCTGGCCAGACCAGAGCAGGGAGGAGCTGAGCTCCACGCACACACAGGCAGCACACTTTCTCACCAACTCCTGGGCTCTGCTCCAACCGTTTCCAAGCTTGCTCTCTCTTTCCTTAAAGATCTGCATCAATCGGACGTGGCACCAGACAGCCTGCTCTCACTGCTGTAAAATTCCCTTTCTCCACAGGGATACATATCAACACTCCCGCCCAGACTGGGTTTTGGGTTGGCTTCTTCCTCCTTATCTTGCGCCTCCGTTAGAAGAGGGCAGAGTTCCTGCCTCTGAGATCAGATGAGAGGAAAGATGAAATTCCTATGGGTCCTCCTGGGATGTGTTCCAGATACCTCGAGTTAAAAGTTGGAAAAAATTTTCTCATAGAAACAATCGCTAGTTTCCCAGGCAAGTTCACAAAATCCTATTTAATCCATGGCCTTCTCAAAATATTCCAGACATTTCTACACAATCCATCTACTTTTACCATTTTTTCCTGCTTTTCCTTTTTCATCTAAGATATAAGCTTGCTCTTACACATTCTCCAAACCCTCTCCACTCCGATTTATAAAGCCTCCCTCCTAGGTGCACTCCACTCAACACAAAAATCTCTTAGGTGAGTCTCAGTTTCCGCCCA
>PVIR01041625.1:0-12629 GCA_004026965.1 Petromus typicus | reverse complement strand
GTTGAATGTGTAGAGTAGTTTTGGGAGTATAGCCATTTTGACAATATTGGTTCTTCCTACCCAGGAGCAAGGTATGTCTTTCCATTTTTTGATATCATCTTCTATCTCCTTTTTCAGAGTGCTATAGTTTTCAGAGTAGAGGTCTTTCACCTCCTTTGTTAGATTGATTCCTAAGTATTTTATTTTTGGGGGTGCTATTATGAAAGGGACTGACTCTCCAATTTCTATCTCAGTGGGTCTACTGTTTGTGTATACGAAGGCTATTGATTTTTGAACATTGACCTTGTAACCAGCTACATGGCTAAAATTGGTGATTAGGTCCAGCAGTTTTTTAATTGAGTTTTTAGGATCCTCTAGATAGAGTATCATGTCATCAGCAAATAATGACAATTTAACTTCTTCTTTTCCAATCTTTATTCCTTTTATTTCTTTCTCTCGCCTAATTGCTATGGCTAATATTTCCAGAACTATATTGAACAGAAGTGGTGAGAGAGGACACCCTTGTCTTGTTCCTGATCTTAGTGTGAAAGGTTTCCATTTTTGACCATTTAGTATGATACTGGCTGAAGGTTTCTCGTAGAATTCTTGATTTTCTACAACAGTATTTTAAATGTCTCATCATGAACATATTTTAGTCAATAACCACAGTCATAGTTAAATAAATTTCTTTTTTTAACTTTTATTGGGAAATATTACTAGGAGTTAATAAATTCTTTGATATCCATACAATCATGTTTTTTCTTAGTTTTAGATCATATTTATAAATTGTATTGATCAGTTTTTTCTTCCACTAACTCATGTTTCTGAAATTTTCTCCCTCTACCCTTATGGCAGTGGTCTGGATATTTTGTGGATTATATTTGAAAAATTTAAATTTTAGTTTATTCATGAACAACAGCAGTTTTTTGATTTAATAAGCTTTGGTTATGAATATAAATTGGCTTTATAAAATAAATTGGACTGCTTTTTGTTTGCCTTAGCATAGAAAAGTTTAAAAATTACAATGATGATCTGTCATATAAAAATTGAATAAAGTTGAATTGTGAACATACTTAATTTTTATCTCATTTCTAATGTTTAAAATTTTAATTACCTTTCCAAATATTTTATGGAAATTGACATATTCAACTCTTTTCATTTCCTGAGTTAATTTTTATAACTTGTATACTGCTAGGGAACTTTCTATTCTCTGTATACATTCAGTAGATTCACTATAGTACTCTCCTTTAATCCTGTTAATTTTATCTGTATTGTGTTATGACTTAAAAATATAGATTTTAAATTTTGCTATCTTTCTTTTTTATTATACCCTTTAAAGATTTGTGTACATAGTATATTTGAATCAAATATTAAAAATTCTGTTTTCTATCTATTCCTGCTCTTATCTGCTAATTTCCTCTTCTTAATTTTGGCTCTTTTATATTATTTTCCTCTAATATTAGCAGATAATTAGTATTTTTTCACAAGTTTTGATATTATGAACTATTAATCATTTTAAAATAAATTTTAAATATTTCAAGGCATCATTTTATTTTCTTATTTATTTAAGGATTATTGAAATATGACAATTTTTAGTAAAGTTTTAAATTTTTTAAAAATTACACATCTTATAATGTATTGGCTTCTGAGGAGACTACTTTCTATAAAAATCTCCACTTCTTACATTTATCAAAGTTTAACTTTCTTCTAAAAAAACTGCACTTCTATGTGTCTTGCTTGTAGGAGTTCCTGTCTATCATATGAGCTCTTTATTGCCATAGACTGAGCTCCTACTTTTAGTTGACTGAAGGAATAAATTCTTACACTACTCCTAGGGTCTAGGCTCTATGCTTTAAAAGCACTTTACTTGGCTTCTGTTAAAATTTTGTTCAGAATTTCAACATACTTTTAGAGTCTACTATAATAAAAACTTTCCCTAGGGCTTAATTTTTCCACATTCCTCCTCTTTGGAAACTTCTGTGCATCTTCAATGAGTGGCATTAATACTCTTTAATAGATCCACCTCAGTCTGATTAGGTCAGTCCTGATGAGACCCAAGCAAATGTGCAGAATTCGTACCTAAGAAATACCAGTGTTTTTACTAACTTTGTAATTCTTAATTTTCTGTATTCTTGGCTACCACAGCTTGCAGTGACACTGAAGCAAGAGACCACATACTGAAACTTTTTATTTCACTCTCATACATATCTCGCTCTGAATTCCAGGCAGCTATTGTTCTATCTTGGTACTCGGTGAGTTTGTGATTCTGACAAGTCAGGGGATCTGCAGAGGTGAAGTCACAAGAAAAATAGATTCCTTTATTATAATGTCAGGTTTCAACCCATGGTCAAAAAATAGAGAAAAGCTTAAGTGATATTCTTTGTGTTTGTATTTTAAACATGAGCGAACTCACTTTAAAGATAAGTAATTTTGATAAGAATCAGTTTTCCCTGCTTCTATTTTGATGAAACTCTGTGGATTTAGTAATTATCTTTCTAAAAGGGAAGACAGTTTCAGATGATATGTTTAAAATTCCACTTGCTATTCCTCACATATAATGCTTTGATTTAAAAAAAGTTCTTCAAGATATCAAAACTTTGGCCCAGTTCATGTGCATTTCTTGACATGGAAAACTTTGTGCTACCACAGTAAATATGCTGCACTGATAAAAGGACTTGCACCAAACTCAAAAAACACGGCCATATGGCTAATGTGATCTGATTTTATATGTCCTGAAGTTTCCCAAATTAATATGATACATATTTTTCTGACTCAGAGAGAATCAAGTTCAGGTCATGCAGGAGACATAAAGTGGCAGAAGATGGGCAATCACTCCATAGTCCATGAGACCATAATAAAATCTTTAAGACTTTTTCTTCTGCTATTGTAATTTTACACCCTTTATATTTGTGATTTGTTGTGTTTCAAAAATTTATTATTAGAGACCCCTGCAGAGGAAACTGGTCTCCGGCTCTGTGCTACAGCACAAGGCAAGAAGAAAAGCTCAAGAGACAGGGTGTAGGAAAGAATAGTAAAACTGAGGTGGTCAAAGCTAAGCAAGCAGCAAAGACCCTGAAAGGCTAGAACCACTGACATTCATTACACCATCATAAGTTGGGATGAAGGGGCCCCATGGGGTTGCTATAGAGAAGTTATGAATGCAAGCAGGACTAGTAAGAGGGGAGACAAAGCATTGTTATGTTACAAACAGAATAGACCAGCTCAAGGTTGTGGTTAATGATTAACTTTGTTTTTCCAGTTTAACAACGCTGAATTTTGAGAGCAGAATTTGGGTGCTAGTCTCTCTGACCCTGGATGTGAGTCCTATCAGACCCAACCTCACAGCCCATTCTCGGACTGCTACTGTGGCCCTTGGCTGAGAGGTTATCCTAAACCTGCACACGATCCACGGTACCTTTATGAGTCACATAGAATTTGGTCAGACTTACTTCTTTAAAAAAGAGAGTTGCAAGGTTAACTTTTTACAGCCTGCACTGCTTATAGCCTCCTTTGGGCATAATAAAAAGGGCGGTCTCCCACAGTATTTGTTCTTGATTTGTATTGTATAGCAAACACTCCCATTTGTCCAATTTTATTAGCAAATTCCATTACAAATACAGTCGGCACATATTGTATATAAATAACTAAAAAATGATATGTGTATATAAGAAGACATATAGTGATCACTAAAATAATTACATCTGTCTTAATATTACAGAGCACTTTTATTTTATTTGTTATAAATTGCTGTATTTCTTAAATTCTCAAGAAGTAAGATGTGTATATTTTTAAATAAAAAAGACAAAGTATCTTGAAATTGGGAAATATAATTTAATGTTTCTAAGAATGCATATTTTAAAACTGATATTCAAGGAAAGATATAAAAAAGTGCATAATTTATGAATTTATGAGTTATCATCTGGTTAATGTTATGATCGAACCAGTTATAATTATTAGGCAAACATTTACACAAATTATTTCTTACTTATTCCTACAAAGATAGTTCTTAATGTCTTACTGAGGAAATTATATGTCAAAAGTTATTGTTAAAAAGTATAACAAATTAACAGGTTTATAACAAAACCATTCTTAACAGTTACATGTTTAAAAGCTTCATACCCACATGGATTAGAAAATAATGTTTAAATAGTTACTTGCTATCTGTACTTAAATCATTCCCTAGCATATTATCTCAAATTGTCCTCTAGCCTTGCCTTTTAATTTTATTACATTTCTGAGAAAATTCAGAAACTCAAACTATAGGACCATAACCCATTACATGATAAGTAAAGATCAGTTATACAGAAGATAGCATATCAGACTTTTTCTTTTCTTTTCTTACTAGCACTCTTTGCTTTTCTCCTTATTTGGTTATGATCATTCTTGGTCTTTCTTTTAATAAATAGCCTTGAAAAAATAATTTCCCTATATTTTACTACCATATCTCATCGTGCACACAAATATCTTCTGCTTTCCTCTTTTCTACTTTGCATCTTTTTTATGGCATTTCATTTCTTTTAGGAAACACAACATTGTTCACGCAGTCATCTATTCCTCTTACATACATGTCATGACTTTTTTTCTTAATATTAGAATTGTTTTCGACAGAAATAAAGAAGAATGTATTTCTTTGCCTCTCTAAAATCTTTCTGCATTTATTTCCTCCTGCAATTTTTTTCTATATCTTTCCACAAAGATGTATCCAAATGAGTCAATCATTCCTTTGGTACTTCATAAAACTTTATGAATTTCTATAATATAATTATTGACAACTTTAGAGTTGCTGCTTTAGATAGATATTGGTGTGAGCTATGAAGATATGAATTCATTTAGAACTGGAATTGTGTTTCATTGCTTTTACTATTTCTTCTACCTAACACCATATTCTGCACACTGCAGACTCAGTAACATCTTTGTTAAATTGATGAATTTTCTATTTTCTTTCTATAATCAGAATGTAAGTCTGTTTTAAACATAAAGCTTTTCTTTTTCCTGGTATATTAGTGCACTGATTTAACTGTCTTTCCAATATCCATAATAAAGTCCTACTTATTTTATAAGGTTCATTCAAAAAACTTTCATTCTAGTCATTTATATTTATCCAGCTATGAGAGAAACAGTATTCCTTTCTTGGGTTTTACTCCTCTTTTTAAGGCTTTTGGGGTAAAAAAGGACAACATTAATTAAATTACAATGTAAATGTGAGGTTGGAGATTTTAGACATTTTTGTAAATAGAAATTAATTTCTCTTTAGTTTTCATGGTACATTTTTCCTAATTATGTGTTACTTTCCTTCTGAAAACAAAAAAGTAAGATAAATTAGACCTTAAATGGAAAGTGATTTGAAAATTTAGTCAAATAACATCTGATTTGTTTTATAATTTAAAAATTTACTTAAATTATATAAATCCATGGAAATTTTCTGTAAACAAAGAATATATAGAATTACATTTTCAGTATCAGTATCAAAAAAGAGCATGTCCACATCTGTTCATTTATCAGATAAATATATTCACATAGACCACAGAATCCAGAATGGAGACAGTGGAAAAAATATATCAAAGTAGGGCTGAGGAGTTAGGTCAGTGGTTCTGGCACCTGTCTTGAAAGCAAAGGGTCCAGGGTTTGATTCCCCAGTAACCATATACAATACTGGGTGTGGAGACTCACACCCGGCAGCCATCAGTGCCACAAACCACAGTGCCAGGCATGGTGGCTCATGCCTGTAATCCCAGCACTCGGGAGGCAGAGGCAGGAGGATTGCTGTGAAGTGAGTTGCAGGCTGAGCTCAGGGCCAGCCTGAACTCCAAAGCGAGACCCTGTCTCAGGAAAACAAAAACAAAACAAAACAAAACAAATATATAGATAGATAGATAGATAGATAGATAGATAGATAGATATAGATAGATATCTCAAAGTAATGTGGTTTCTCTTTAGAAAATTAATTTTATTTTTATGTTTATTTTCTTGTCTTTTTATATTTTTACCATTTGTCTAATTCTTATTTTTCTCCTAAAATATAGCACTCTAAAACAAAATTGCAACTATTGTACCCAACCCTTTAAGGCAAATATTAAAATAAGGTGTTTCCATATAATATTAGTATTCATTTAATATTGAATTTTTATTTAGAAAATTCTCTCTTGCTTTTCAAAATCAGTATAAAACTAACAGCATAATGGCCAAAGGAATGCTGAACAAAAAATTCACCGAATCAGACCACCTCAATTTTGGTCCTCAGTCTTCTACAATCATGTGACCTATGGCAAAGACAGTCCTGTCTGGTTCTTAGATACTCCACATCTGGACTGAAACTGTTGCTTTAAAAGTGTCCTCACGGTCTTAAGCATTCATTATGCACAGGATGATCTGATAACTATTTTGCACTTTGTTGCTTATTTGAAATGGGGAAAAGAAAGAGACTAATTTCAAGTACGCTGCCTGTTATTTTAAATGATTATCTAAATTCTCTGAATTAAAAAAAAATAACCAAATATACAACCTGTCTTATGCCCAACATGGCAGAATTCAATACCAGTCTTGAACACACTGCAGAGTATTTCTCATTTCAGTGACTTGTGAGAGACAAAGACAGTATTACTGGCATGTTTTTCTTATACCCACATTCATTTCAGTCATGATTCTGAACTTTCCTAAGTGCGAGCTACAATTAAAATATGTGTGGGAGGATATTAAATTTTGGACACTATAAATGTAGTTTATAAGAATTCTTTTAAAGAGAAGAAAGAGGAAAATCCAAGTGTTTCCCTACAGTGAGGATGTCTCATGTACCAAGATTTTGCAGAAGTGCATGACCACTCATGAGTAGATGAAGCCAACAGAGGATGAGATTGGTTTAGGTTGTCAGAGCCCTGGGCCACTGGAAGAACTGTAAGAATCTCCAGAAAGATGTAAGCTCCCTGCAGCTGACGCCTTTGAACGACTGCATTGTGTAAAAGACATGTACAGTAATGAACATGTGCACAAGGCAAACTCTGGAAAAAGCCATTTTCTTGTGGGCTAACTAGAGTTATTTTTACTAAAATTGCTACTTTGATGTGTTCTTTTGTGATTTCCTGCCTGATTATCTCATTCTTCTGAAACTTGACCTTCTGTGTGAAGCAGAAAGGGAGAGCTCCTTGAAAAAAGCAAAGAAAGGAAGAACAATAGAGCTGGGATTGAGTGTAGGAAAAAAATAAGAAAATGCTAACTGCCTCTCCTAGGGTGAAAAAGTCGGTTACTGCCTACCCACGGCCTCCAGAAATGCTTCGGCTAAAACCAGGGCTCAGCTTTAATAATAGCCTGAATAATAACAGTATTTATAAAACATATCTCTCCAAAGAACTCAGAACTCTGCCCACTCACAGTCGCACTGTGCCTGAGTTGCCCAGCCACTCCACTCGGGTTAGGCCAGAAGCCTAACAGCTGAGGGTCATTGTTATTTATCACTGGGAGCTTGGAGCTGGAAGCACAGAGGCTTTAGTAACTTCCTCTTTTAAAGCAAACTTTCTGCTTCCAGCTTGCTACTCATCTTCCCCTCCTGTGTGTAAGTGAACAAAAGCTTCACAGACTTTTTCTAAAAACTTCAGCTAATACTACAACTTTAAAAAGCCAATTCAGTCATTTATTGGGCTTACTCTTCCCCATTTCCCTGTACAACTGCATGTTTTTTTGAGACAGTTATACATTGCTTTTTCAATGGGCTTTGATTTAAAAGCTGTGTCTTATAGGCACTGTTTTAAAGAATTTCAATCAGATTTTTAACTTCTGGTTTGGCATTTTATAATTTTCACATCTATTATACCCTGTCAACCATTTTTAGGAATAAGATTGATAAAATCAAAGGGAAAATATCCACAATCTTGAAAATATTTTCTAATAATCATCATCAATGATTTCTGTTCTTTTTAAATTTTGGCTAATCCTAAAAATATTCATATATATTTTTGATACCCGGTTTTGATAATCACTCACCTACTGTTAGCTTTCTTTGAAAGGCAGCTTACCTCTGCTTATTTTTGCCCAGTGCACTTGTTTCTCACTCTCGTAACTGCCCACTGTGATGGTGTGGAACTCAACATTACCAAAGATAGAAAGTCAACTCAGTGACTCATTTTCCAAATTTTCCAAATATGTAGCAAAGCATGAATTTATTCAATGAAGGACGTTGACTAAGAGTGAGAACAAGATTAAGTTTTAGAAAAACTTCACATGTGTAGACATCCTCCAGGGGGAGGGATTATGTGTGGGTGATTTGGGGAAAAAATCATTGACAGCCACAGGAGCCCTCCTGATGGTCTGCACTTTCATTTATGTCAAAGAAAAACACTTGAGAACATGTGGACAAAATGAAGCTTCAAACGTTTCCCACCTACCAATGGTTCAAGCCTGTTATCTATTTTCAAACTGTATAGTCTATGAATAGATTTGTTTACATCCAAATGTGAAATTCTTTCTACAGTATTTGCCTAAATAAAAGAAACATGTCCTTTGAAACTAGCAAAATTTTGAAAAGTTCATCAATGACCTAATTTTATGGGAACTGAAATGTCTTGGAGAGAAAACTACCCTTGTGATAGAAATGTCAGCCTCACCACATGCCAGGATCCTCTACCCCCTCAATGCGGTGCCTCTCAGGCAGCCGCCGGACTGTCAGCATGAAAATACATACTGGTTATATAATCCGATGCACTGCGCCATCCTGGGGAATTTTGTAACACACCACTTACTTATTTCTGAACATTTTCCTGGATGTTTTTCAGAAGTCTTTCCCGGGCCAAAGTTATCCTTGTCCTTAGACAGACCTTGACTAGTGTTCAATAACCATTTAACTGTGAGCATGATTTTTCAAAATTCTAATGCCCATTTCCTTGAATCAGTCTGGATGGAAAAGGGAAGTGAATAAAATTGTTCCAATGTGTTATAAACACTCTTATTTTCATGTGGAAATTCTTATTTTAAAATCTCAGAGTTATATTTTTGGGAGAAAAAAAGGGAACAGATTTCATATTAATACATTAGAAAATATAAGCCACAGATTTTTTAACTATTGCTTTATATTACTATTATTTAAGTGGAATTAGAAAAATATACTTACAGTTTTTATAACCAAAAGAGTAATTTTATTTCTTCATGGAAAATATATAACACATTTAATTTGATTTTCCAAAGAAGATTGCAGTCATTGTTGAGCTGAATCACATTAACACCACCATGTCAATAAAAACAGTGTTTCTAGGCAATGCTTTTCAAAGGCTTGCCCAAGGTGTTCACTTTGCTAATATAGTTTAAGAGAGTAACTACGTGCCCATTTGCCCAATTGTCTTTTTCCCCTTTTCTTGACATCCTGGCACAAAGTAAATTGATAAAGTTTTCATTAGTATTTTATTCTCTTAACCTCCACATCAGTCTCTCTATGCACAATGTGTAGTATATGTTAATGTATATGTTGGTTACTTATTGTAAACTTATATACATTGCATGCATCATAGTGTTTAATTATTTAATAACAAATTCAATTTAATTTTGTGCCTTAAATGAATGATCTCCTTTCTAATTAACTTGCCTGACAGTTTTAAAAGAGTTTGACTTATGCTGTTGAGCACATAATTCACATGCTTTCATAATTGGGATGTCCCAGCAGATCATATGAAAAGGCATTTTTCAGTTAAGACCAAATTATGTCCTAGAAGCCATTTTAGAACATAATTCTACTGTGTATTATTCCCTAAGGATTCATCTTCAGATATTTACCTATGAAAATAATCTGAGAAAACACATGAGGAGAAATCCTAGCAAACTATTGAATGGGATCACCAGTCACTTCTCTACTTACCAGCCTGAACAAAAATGAATTCGATGGTACAGACTGTGGGCATTATATACCAGCGCTTCTTCTGTTGGCTACAATTTCTTTGAACTTCATACCACTCAATTGTGCAAATGATTTTGGTAGCACAAATGAGTATTAAAATGTTTTATTCATCTCATTATTATTCTCGATGAATATTTGTTTGATCCTATTTGAGACAGATTATTATCAATTTAAATCTATCTTTTAAAAACCTCATGTAGAAATTTTATCAATGATATAAAAAGGGGAGGTGCAAAGGAAAACTAAATATTACTAGGCAATAATTATTTCCTTGAATAAAAATATTCATAAATCAGTGTATCCTTGTTTTGACCTCTGCTTAGAAATGAAATTTAAGAACTGCAGAAATTTATCAAAAAACAAAACAGAAACACAATAGCAGAAAAGAATGGAAGAGATAACCAGACTCAATTATGGCTAAACATTACAATATGTAAGTGAAGCTACACACAAACAGAATATACCTATATACTTTATAGTAAATATGAATTTTGTGTGATATTTATTTTGAGTATTTTTGCTATATAATTGTGAAACTCCTGATAAAAGTTTTAAATTTGAACAGATTTATTTCCTCTAGAAATTCCACTCAAATGTCAAATGGAAAGAATTTTTGCAAGATAAATAAATACCAAAGACAAAGAGAATAGAAGGAGGATAAAGAACTACCCAATTTCAGGAGCTACAGTGTAGATGACCAAGATGTTTATGACTCAATAAAATATATTCTTAACTAGATTTCTAAGCCAGCATAAGGAAAGCCAAGGAATAATTCATTATATACTAGCACCTAACAACCTAGTTACTCCAGAAGGGAGTTTGGAAATGACAATAAATGCCAGGCACAGCGGCTCACAGATGTAATCCCAGCACACTGGGAAGGTGAAGCGGGAAGATTGCTTACTGACTTAACAGAGTTCTGTCCAAATACTAAGGAAAAGGAACTGGGTATGAACTCAGCACAAAGGTCCTGAGTTCATTCCCTAGTACTTCAGAACAAACAAACAAACAATCTTACACTAGAGCGAAGAGGATTGGTCAGAAGATTGCACTGGAATAAATTAAGATGAAATGAAGAAGAAATCTCCAGGTCCTCTTTCATGCTGCTCAGTGCAGCTTGTAGTTACCTTCCTGAAGAAAAGTAAGGAGACAGCATATAACTGAAGGTGGGGATATGCCATGGAATCTGGAAGGCTAACTGGATCTCACCTCTTCCCCAGAAGTCATGGCTGAATTGTGTCTCTATCAAGTTCATGTACTAAGCCCTGAACACGAAGAGCTCAGCTGTAACTGTATCTGGACACAGAACCTTTCATTGGATGATTAAGCCCAAGGGAGGACATTGGAGTGGCCTGAGTTCATTCTGACTTGTATCCTTTTAAGGAGAACTTTGAATGTGCGGACTCCAAGAACACAGCTCCTTCATACAGCTTCACTTAACTATAATAATGAATGTGAATATATTTCTGTATAAAATAGGTATTGTTATTATATATACTATGTTAATCAAATATATATTTTCAGTCTTATTTATAATCCCTGTCCCCCAATTTTCACTAGAGTATCCTTCATAGAATATTTACGTAATACGTTACATTAAGATACAGGAGATACTTGATGATAACCTACAAACAGGTGAATAAAATGGGAATTCAAGGAAACTGCACAGAGTGGCTGCAACTGTTGTGAAAAGTCAATAGGATTCCAGATGTCTTCAGGATGGGGGATAAGTGTCAGTTCCTGTTGTCTGACATGAAAGGAAGCAAGAGAGAGGTCTGGGGCAGCACCTTGGAGAGCGCTATTATTTTTACTCAATTTGTTCCAGGCTGCATGCAGTGGGATGACATCAGGACTTCAGCTGTTTCGGACTGGAGGCTTGTCAGCCAAATCATGAAAAAGAAAAATCCAGGATTTTTTTTCTAAAAGTTATAATTTGCTCCGGAAATCACTTACTTTTGAAGAATTAAGTGCAAACAATGTTTGGGGAGGTGGAAGAAGACAGAGTGATGCAAATAAAATTATACTTTAATTAAGACTCTGTGTGTGCATGTGCGTGTGCGTGTGTGTGTGTGTGTGTGTGTGTGTATGTGTGAGTGTGTGTGTAGGTTTACTACAATATAACAATGAAACAATGCATACATAAAATAAATAGCAACATATATCAAAAAATTGTAGGGCTGGGGATTTAGCTCACTGGTGCCAGCACCTACCTCACAAGTGCAAGTGCCTGGGTTCATTACCCAGAAACCATGTACAGCAATGCTGGGCATGGAGACTCACACCCTCTAGCCATCACATACCACATACCACATACCGCACACCACATACCACAGTGCCTGATGTGTTGGCTCACGCCTGTAATCCCAGCACTGGAGAGAGAAAGACAAGAAGATTGCTGAGTTTAAAGCTGAGTTCAGGACCAGCCTGGACTACAAAGTGAGACCCTGTCCCCCCCCCCGAAAAAAAATTGTAAAAGTGCTGTCACATTTCTGTCTGAGAATTTTTAATTATATCTGGTTGTTAGTTTCAAATAATGATACAGTTTGAATTGTTGAAAAATGTGAATCATGAAACACTTGTACCTCTGTGAGAAACTGGATATTCTTTTACCTTCCATGTTGCTACTCTTCCTAATTTTCCACCTCTAAACAACAGAATTTTCCCTAGAAAAAGCTCTGCCAAATTATTTACAAGAGCATGCATCCACTTTCACCACCCATAATTCTTATGTCTCATTTTCTACTACAGAGACATACCCTGTGCCAGGAAGCATGAA
>PVIR01041624.1:0-12941 GCA_004026965.1 Petromus typicus | reverse complement strand
TTCTTTGGTGAGTGTGAGATGAGAGAAAGAAGAAAGGATATGATTAACTCCTATACAGCTGCTGGACACATCCTCTTTATTGAAAAACTATTTCAAATGTCCCGTCTTCAATGGAGGAGCAGTGATTTAAAAGCCACAGCTGCTACTTAAGTAATAGCAATGGCACCTGCGTTCCAACTGGGCTTAGGTGTGAGTAATTTTGAGAATAAGGTTGGGGGGGAAAGCTATGAGGTGGTGGTAGAAATCCTTTCGCCATCTCAGTCAATGTCATCATCAAAGTATGTGGAGGTCCTAAATTTCAAGGTATTGCACTTGGAAATTCAAAGCAATTTTGAGAAAAGATATGCATTATTATATTGAACTATCTTTTCAGTTAAAAATATTTAACTGAATTACTATTAGATGATTGAGAGGGATTTTTAAATGATGCAAATTAAAGAGGTATTTTCCTCAGGGCAGTGGAATTCACGTGCAGAGGAGCATTACTGATCATTAGCATGGGAGGCATACTTCTGCCTAATCAAATGTCCATTAATACTGAGAGTGTCTGTCCTTTTCACTGACTGCAGTTTAGAAAGAAACACATGAAAAGGTGGCCACATAAGATAGAGATGCCTTCATTAGTCAACATGAATGGCATACTCTTCTTTTTAATGTTCTTTCCTTCTCTTTTTCCTCAGAGCTTCATGAAAAGTGGCCTGTGTAAACTCTCTCTATAAAAAGCAATTAGTGAAGTAGGGATAAATCAATCATGATTCCTGCTGGAGGGCCCCTTTCTGCACTTCCTGCCCACATCACAGGCTACGTTCCTGGCCAAGGAGGTAGACCAGGCCTTCACCTGTTCCCACTGTGGCGCTGCATGCGACACACCACTCGGGTGGATGGGTAGATGGAGGTGCACTGCTCCCCCAGCTCAGGGTCAGTGACAGGGGACAGGGCTCTGCTAATCTGGGGACGGATCTCACAGTGCTAAAACAGAGCTCAGCGCAAACCCTGCTCTTCTTGCCTATGATCAGGTGACCTTGGGGAGCCGTCAGAGGTCTTCCTTTCTCATTATAGAAACACACTGCAGGGGTCAGCTAGGCTGACAGCACCTCTATCTGTGTGAAGCTCAGGGGAGTGGGCATACCAGCAGTACATGGAGAAACACATTGTGTTGTGCCATGTGGAGGCATGAGGGGTTAGGCAAAAGGAAGCAGGGGCAGGGGCGATGGTGCCAGCAGGGTCTTTTGGCTGGCCTGGCTCACGTGATGACATCTACTTCAAGTGAGAGCCCCTCACTGCCTTTCAGTGACAGCCAACAGCTGGCTTTGGTTTAGTCATGATGCTTCGACTTCTCTATGGTGCAGAGTCATATAGAAGACACCATGCTTGGAGTATTCGATTCTGATGTCTGCCTTGGCTTGGATATGCAGAACTATAGTCCAGTGGAACTAGATGGGGACAGTCCTGTGACCTCAAGAGAAGACACAGGACACTCATGCTCTGTAGCTTGAGAAGAGCAGCTGAATGATTTCTTTACGACATTTACAGCATACGGCAGATGCTTATGTGATGGGTTCACATGTGTGTGGCTCCGGACACCTGTGCTGCTCACCTGTTTGCTTTCACATGTGATTTCCATCTCTCCAAGTACAAATTTTAAATGGCAGGGTGAGTTTTGGTTAAGTTCTTTCCATTCTCATTTGATTCCAAAGTCCCTGGTATGCACTGTCTTCATGATTGTATGCCAGTGACTGGAAGACACCTTAGATAATTAAAATTATCTAGGCAACTGGTGTGTTGCCTTTGACTTTTCAGTACCTTCTAAATGTAAATTCTTGTATTGTGTGAGATTTTTTTTAATGTATTTCCCCTAAAACACAACAATCTTTTTTCCTGAGTCAATATTTCAATACAAAATGTAGTCAGTTGTGTATCTATGAATTCTACAGATGTAGATTTCACCAACTAAAAATATTTTTAAAGTGTGTCTTTATTACTGAACTTGTATAGAATTTTTTCTTGACATAATTCCCTAAATATTATTTACATAGCATTTACATTGTATTGTGTATTCTAAGCCATCTACAAATTACTTAAAGCATATGGAAGGAAGCACTATGTAGCTTGTTAAAAATACTGTGGTTCTTTTATAGAATGGAGTATTACTCTGCCATTAAAAATGATAAGATTGAGTCATTCACACTCAAATGGATGTACCTTGAGGACATCCTCATAAGTGAAATGAATAGGTCACAGAGGTGCAAATATCATATCTTTTCTCAGGTATGAGAAAATGAAGTTGTAAATGAGTTGTAGTACATATAGTTGATATTGTGAAATTGAAAATATTTAAAAGGGAGGAGCGTGCAGGGTAAATAATGAAGGGAAAATGATTGTGATAATAATAAAGAAAAAAGGAAACAAAGATTACGTATATAGGGAGTGGGGGGTTGCGGGGGGGAGGAAAAATGAGAATCAAGTCATGTCATATTCTGGTACAAACTCTCAGTGTTGAATGCGATGCTGATATGTATTCATAATGTACCAATAAAGATTAAAACAAAATACTCTGCCATTTTGTACAAGGAGCATGAACATATACAGATTTTGGGGACCTTGGAAGCCATCCACCAAAGATACTGCCTTTGTTACTTTTCTAGTTGCTAAGACAAACCACCTGTCACCCAAAAATAGAGGAGTAAATGTTTACGTTAGCTTGGTAAAAGTTTCAGTCCCGAGTTGGCTGGCTCCAAGGCAGAGTGCGTGACAGAGGAGAAACTGCTCATGGCAGGGCAGGCAAGAGGCGGCGGCAGCAAGTAGCAAGCTTCACTTTAAGTTTTTTGTCTCATCCAGGTTATAAGCCACTCACACCCTGGGTGAAACTGCCATTAGCCACAGGCAGAACTACGCCAAAATAATTTAGTTGTCACAACCTTTATGCTCACTGTTGCACACCCATGATCCAGCCTCTTTCCAGAAGTCCCACTGAGAAGTGCATGAAGTTTTGAGTGGACATCTCGGTATAAGCCATCACAGATGCCAGTGAAGACAGAATAGTCAGATGAGACCTGACAGAGCCATAGGGTCTGGAAAATGAACTACAGTTTACTGTTGGTTTTAAGAAAAATTTGAAGATCAAAAGGAGTTACTGTATGACAAGAGAAGTTGCTGGAACAATTGAGGTCGATGGTGAGAAGCGGGGGCCTCTTGGGTGGTCAGTGAACAGCGCAGGAACAGAGCGGAGGAGTCAGCTTCAGTGGGAATCAGCGAGAGCGAGGGCGATTTTCCGTATATAACACAACCTGGGATGGTCATGGTTTGCATCTCACAAGTTTCATCGAGAATGAATAATCTACAGCTTGAAGAAGTGGGAAATGGGATTTGAACAATAACTATTAGCTTCAGATCAAGTCAGAAGCCAGGTCTTTGCCATGTTGATTTAGACAGAAAAGAGAGCAGGGATTTTAGAGGATAGAGCGAAGCTGGAGTGGAGTTTTGGCTTCCTTGGTTTTGTCTTCTGCCATCTGTGAGTGGAAGGAAGGACCTCTCTTCTGGTGCCCTTTTGACATTAAGTGGAACGATGCAATTGGGCGGCACTTACCAAACACATCTGACACCTACCGAAGACTGTCCTATATTCTCCATTTTCACATGAGATATCTTTAAAGCCTTAGAAACATTTTATCACACGGGTGTGTGACTTTCCCAGTAAATAGGAGGAGGCTCACATGCAAAGGCGGTATCATATTCCTAAGGTAACACAGGCACAGACAGCTCTCTAGTCTTCAGCTTAGGGAGCATGATTCAGTGGCACACACTTGGATTGCCTCCTGCTCACTTATTTAAGTGTGCTCGAAGGAATCTGATGCTATTACACATTTGTGAAATAATGCACAGAGAAATTAAGTCACTTGTGCAGGATAACACTGGCTGTAAGCAGCCTATAAAACTCCTACCCTCTCCACCTTTATAATCTCCTTGGATTCTGCTATATACTATAGTGAGTGAAGGGGGAAACCCAGTGTATTAGTTCGTACAAGTTGATGGAGAAGCTGCATCTCCTTGGTGCTCTATGACAATGATGTTCCCAGTGGAGATGTGCCATGGAAAAGGCAAATCACCCATCTCCTTGTTCCTGCTTCTCCTCCACTCCCCCCAGGGAAGACCACACACTGTCAGAGGTAGAGGAGGACATGACATTCACTTTATGGTAACATTACCCAACTCTACTCACCATCCAGTTGGGAACCAGTATATCTTGCCACTGTATCATGTCTGTATTAGTTCTCACATTAATTCACTCATCCATCACACATTTGAGAAGAAGTTTTTATTGTCTGAGTCTCAGTTGTAATTCAGGGGAGAAGAACTGAGAAAAGAGTCCAGAAGGACTGGACCTTCAAAGATGGGCCGATGAGAACCAACCACATGAACAGCACTTGGGACAGAAAGAAACACCAAGCTTTCTTTAGGAGAGAGTCAGACACAATGGTTTGCTGGAAACTGAGGCAGTAAAGGTAGAAGAGTTTTCTTGTGGATGATGGATTTGACAAGCTTACAAGATGCATGTAGTTCAGAGTGATCTGACCCTCCAGGCAGCAGGGAAGCGGTGTCCAAGATGAACAGATGTTTCAGCGTGATGGACACCAGGTGTAACCTTCCTTGGCAGGAGAACTAAGTGCATGAGTAAAAGATGCAGGGCTCCAAAGTGGAAGGGAAGGGGCGCCTCACTCGGTTTCCAAGATTATCTCAATCCATAAAGTAGGGATGGGTCAGAATTAAGAGATCATAAGGCTAAGATTTACTTATTGGAAGCAGGTTGCAAAAGTGTCCATACAACTTGAAATCAAAAGAGCAGCTATTAGAACTAACAGGCGGATTCAAAAAGCTCATTGAAACCATAGCCATAACCAAAATATGTATAATAATTGGCTGAATCAAAATCACTCACGCATTAAATTGGGACATTTGTATTACAGTGCTTAAAGCAGAATAAGCTTTGTATGTTAGATATCTGAAAAGACATTGCATAGCAGAGAATTACCTGGTCTTAGAACACCCTAGGCCACACATTTTCTGAACCAGACAAGGTGGTGGAACCAAAAAAACTCAATTTGTAGGAGACTTCTATTTCTCGGTCTCACCTTTGACAATCAGCTCCTATCTGATGTTTGTTAGGCCTGATCTTATTCATGGATCTCTTTCAGTTTGAAGATGCTGCCTTTGAGAAATCCAGGCTGATATGAAATGCAGAAGTAGGCATGCAGGGCTCCATATCAGCAATGGTGCCGGTGGAAAAGCTCCTGATGTGACCCTTGGAAGTGAGGGTGCATTTGGAAAAAATGAGTCCTAAGTTTGCTTGTGGAAACCTGCACCACTGAAGATCTCCTGGGCCCTAAGTAGGGCACAGTCTGCTTCAAGCCTGCATTTAATTAGTAGCTGCTTTACATGACAGTCAGAGCGACACTTCAAGGTTATCCTTGCGTGCCACTGCTGTAGATTTCCTTAAGAAGAGGTCAGCAACCAGGCCAGGAGTGAGGAAAACTTTACAGAGCTGAAAAGACCCATCTGAGAAGGTTTTCTTTAAAAGTAAATAAACCTTATCTGGTGAATCATTAAGAAAATGAACCACTGGCTTGAAATTCCAGAGTATACAATATGTATCAACTATTCAAATGTAATGACAAAAGCTGAATAAAATGAAGGAACACATCCATTTGAAGACTCCTAAAGCACTCTTCTCCTTTCTTCTCCAAAATGACACTTTGTTTTGGGCAGGAAAATCAGAATTTTATTTTGGCAAAAGCATGTAATAATCACACAATATGCAGATTTCTTGATCAATATATTCTGAGATGATATGGTAGGGGATAGTAAAGCTACTGTTGGAATTTATCATCTTCAGTGTAGTTCGCACTTGAACTATACAAAAGAGAATTCTATATAAGTTTTAGATCTGTCAAAGCATCTGAAAAAATAATAGGAACCTAAATTACTAGGCAAAGTGGTACAACAGAGGCAAAAGGTAAATTGTAAATCACGGAAGTACTGCCTTGCATCCTTCCAGAGCGGGGATCAGTTGTGACACCCCGGAGGTCTTCAGGACGTCCTGCTTTTGTTTGTTTATCGGTGGTTTGTGTAATAATTACACAGTCAGTGCTTACAATGGCATGAAACTCATCTACAAGATGATTCTCCAAGATTTAAAATGCATGAAAGGCAGATAATCTGTCTCTAGCTCAGATTTATGATTTTACAACATACATAACGTGTCTGTTTAGGTATTGAGTGACTTCTTGGAGGTCAGTACCAACAATTCTGTTACTGAGTTATTAGCTGCAGATAAGTACATTGTCCATATCTCTAGATAACACATAGTCTTAGGAAGACGATGGAAGCTGGGAAAGATAACTATAACACAAACCAAACAGCTTTTAAAGACAATTGAAGCACATTTATGGAGATCTAATCTACATATCATAAAACGTCCTCATTTACTGTGCATAATTTAATGTTTTTGAGTATATTCATGAAGTTGTGCATACATTGCCACATTTTAATTTGAGAATGCACCTCTCACCCTGGATGCATTAATAATTCTATTCTACCTCTGCTGTGGAAGTGTCTCTCTCTTCATAGATTTTATGATTCGCGACTCCCCTATAAATGGGATTATGCAAAATATGGTCTTTTGTGGCTAGTTTCTTTCACCTAGCATGATGTTGGTAAGTTCATCTGTACTGTAGTGTATGTTTCTCCTGAGAACCTTATTCTTTTTCACTGGAGGTTAATAGTTGATTGTGTGGATTTACTACTTTATGTATATACCTATTCTTTCATGCTACTTTAGAGTATTGGGACTGAGGCACAAATGTTTCTGTGGACAAAATGTTTAGGATAGGGACAAGTGGGTTATAGGTTCGATCCACATTTACCATTTTGAGGAACTGCTCAGCTATCTTCAAATTTCGCCCAGTAGTGTATAAGGATTCAAACTTACCACATTTCTCTGCAGCAATTATTTTCAACAGGTATTGTCATCGCTATGTTAGTGGTTGTCAAAGATTTCAGTATGGTTTTAATTTCCATTTCAGTGATGATCAATGATTACGTTCACATATATTAGTGTATTGAATGCCTTTTGTTGTGCTTATTTGGCCATTTCTCTGAAAAAGCATTTGCCCATTTAAAAAAATTCAGTTATCTTGAACCATTAATTTCAAAGGGTTTTCAATATATTCAAGACATATGTCCCTATTCAGATGTGATTAGCCACTATTTCTCCCATTCTATGTGGTGTCAGTTCCCTTTCCCAGTAGTGTTGTTTTTAGCACAAATGTTTTTAATTATGTTGAACTCGTTACTTCTACTTTTCCTTTGTTGCTTAAGATTTTCACATTATATCTAAGAAATCACCGCCCAAAACAAAGTCATAAGAAGTTACTTCTACATTTTCTTCAAAGAAAATTAGTCAAAATTCTATCTTTGGGGCCGGGGAGTTAGCTCAGTGGTTTCGGCGCCTGTCTTGCAAGCGCAAGGACCCGGGTTCCATTCCCCGGTAACCACATAACAATACTGGGTGTGGACACCCAGCAGCAACCAGTACCACATACCACAGTGCCGGGCGTGGTGGCTCACGCCTGTCATCCCAGCACTCGGGAGGCAGAGGCAGGAGGATTGTGATGTGAGTTGGAGGCTGAGCTGAGGGCCAGCCTGAACCACAAGGCGAGACCCTGTCTCAAAAAACCTTAAAAAAAAAAAAAAATTCTATCTTTGGCATGTGGATAGCCTGTTGTGCAAATAGTAGTACGAGAACCATATGCTAAAATAATGATGTTGTCGTAATTGAGTTATCTTTTGTACTTATTTCTACATTCTCAGTCCTGTTCTACTGACTTATTTCTGCATTCTTGCTCTTTTCTACTTGGGCTTGGACTTAACTGTCTGTCTTTATCCCACTACCATTTTTTTTGATACCCACACTTCGGAGAACATTTGACATTAGGTGATCTGAGTCTTCCAACATTGATCCCTTTCATGACTGTTCTGATTATCTCAGTTTCTTGCATTTCCATAGATGTTTAGGACTGTGTTGTTAATTTATGTGAAGAACCCAGCTGAGATTTTGATAGAATTGCATTGAGCAACTTGTCATTATAAGGAATATATTATCATCTAACAGTAGTAAATCTTACAATGCATATACTTGGGATTCCACTCCATCCACTTTGATCTTTGATTTCCTGAGCTAAAGTTTATAGGTTTGGTGGACACATCTTATACTTTTTGTTAAATTTATTCATTTGAAAATGTTATATGTCTGGCATCTTTTGCTTTAGCATAATTTTTATTTTATTAGTATATGTTTGGAGGACTTAATGATTACCTTTATCCTGGAGAGTTGGTATATATAAAATACATAGTAATTCTTTTCTTTTTCCTCTCCCACTCCTATCCTACCTTGATCCTTCCAATTCTTGGTTCCCTTCCCACTTGAAAAGCTCTATCTTCATCTTTTCCCTTTCAATGTTTTCCCATCCTCTTTCTCTTCCCTCCTTGCCCCTCCATCTTTTGTTCCCTTCTTAATTTCAAAAAGGTCTCCTTATTTCCTATTATATTCTTAAATATTTTACTAATTTCATCATATTATAAATCAAATTATTTATATCAGATTGTTCAGGGTGGATGTTTAGAACAACTGATTTTTCTATGTTGATCTATATGCTGCAAGATCTTATACTGTAATTTCAAAAAATAGTTTCAGTGATGAGTGTTAGATCTTAAATATTTGACAGAATTCATCAATGATGGTGTGTTGCCTTTGCTCTTCATTGTGGGGATTTTAAGATTTCTAATAAACTTTCTCTACTCATTAATGTCTTGGTTATATTTTCACTTCTCTTTTTCCTTCTTTTCTCATTTGAATATTTTTAGTTGTTCTTGTGTTTCTAAGAATGTATTAATCTGTGTATTTTTTTTAAAAGAAATTAAAAAAAAATATCACGTTTATTATTTTTCTGTCTGCAGGAAGTCACAATATTGATGACACCCAAGCATGATGTAAGCGATGCAGGCTGCAAAGATTTAAATACCTTACTTTAAGAAGTGAAGCTATGTGACTCATGGAAGTATCCCTAAGCACTATCCCAGCTCACAGCCACCACCAAGATCAAAATAACGGTCTATGAAACTGTGAAACTAATATTCAATAACATGTGGCTGAGGTTGGAGTAATTTGCACCCAAATTCCACTCTCACAATTAATCCTTTCATAATTAGAAGAGCAGGGCATATATACGTGTCTATCCTGCTTCTAATTTGAAGATTCTTTGACTCTTCTCTTTAAAGCCTTGCTTGCATTAGTTTCCATAGTAACTGCACACGCTGCACATCCATACACATACTGCACCTTTACCCTAATTGATGAACAATAAAAGTCAGTGGATGTAACAGGATCAAAACTGGGAATTCAGCATCAGCTTTTCCATTCCTCTCTTTTTCTCATAGTTTCTGTCTTAGAGTAGCTTTTCTCCAGCCTTGCATCATGTACTGAGCAGGTAGCAACTAGAGACTTTCTGCAGGATTCTCTAGCTCTGTCTTTATTTATTTCTGCTCTAATATTTATTATGCATGTTTTAATGTTTATTATTTTCTAATAGATGTTCCAACTTGCTTTTGACTATAGTATTCATAATATATCCTTTTTCTTTCTATTTTTAGCGAAATGTGTATAAGTAGCTACCATGTTTCTATCCATATCTTAATTTTTGCCTTTGAAGTGTTTTATTCATTTATATTTAATGTAATTAATGATACAGTAAATTTCCTATTGTCCTTTTGCTGTTTATTTCTATACACTTTATATCCTCATTACATTTTTAGTCACTGATTCTTTATGCTAAAATATATTCTAATATGCTATTTTCATTCTGTTTTCTTTGTGTGTGCATATATATATATATAATGCAGATATATACATATGTATGTGAAATATATATATGTAATTCCGATATATATTTCCCATATGTGTGTGTGTGTGTGTGTGTGTGTGTATGTATTAAAACAAGTCAGATTACTTTAAAGTAAGATACTGAGTGTAATTCCCAGGGCAAATATATATACATACATACATATGTATATGTACATATATTTCATATATGTATATATATATATGAATATATGGAATTTGGGTGCAAATTACTCCAACCTCAGCCATATGTTATTGCATATTAGCTTCACAGTTTCATAGACCATTATTTTGATCTTGGTGATGGCTGTGAGCTGAGATAGTGTTTATGTATGTACACATATATACATATATGAAATATACGTACCTATACATATGTATATATGTATACATGTGAATATATATACATGTATATACACTTGTGTATATATACATATATGTACATGTGTGCATATACAGATGTGTATATATACATATATGAAATATATGTACATATGCATATGCATATATGTATATATATTTGCCCTGGGAATTACACTCAATATCTTACTTTAAAGTAATCTGGCTTGTTTTAATATGGACATAATTTACATATAGAAGTTTTCTTTCCACTTTGCCTAATTTCCTACTCTCTGTGCTATTATTGTTTTATTAATTAGATCTTATGTGTTACAAGCCCGTCAACACATTTTTATAAACACCATCCTCTGGCCTCCTTTCTAACTTTAAAAGAGGAGAAATATTACTTAATATATATTTACATTACTACCCTATATTTACCTAATTGGTTACATTTATTGGTGATTTTTTAAAATTTCTTCTTACTTTGGAGCTAATTATATAGCTTCTTATTTGAACCTGAAACCTTTAGCAAACTTAAATAAAATAAAATAAAATAAAATAATCTTGAATCTTGTAGTAGTTTGTATGGAGTAGTATGCTAGCAAGAAATTATATCTTTCTCTTATTTGGGGATAGCTGCACTTGTGGAACATGAGATACTTGACTAACAATCATTTAACAGTGTGAATATGTAATCTGAATACCTTTTCATCTCCATGGCTTCTGGTAACAAATTAGCTATCATGCAATTTGAGGACACTTTGAATGTAGTGAGTCATTCTTTTACCTGCTCCTCTCTTTGCCTTTTGATTATCAGATATCTTAGTGTGCTTCTTTTTGAGTCACTCTGGAGGTTCTTAAGGTTTTTGATTAATGTTCACTATCAAATTCAGAATTTTAAAAAATGTTATATTTTTCTCTGTATTCCTAAGATTGAATGATCTATATTACATAATTTGAGTTTGCTGATTCTTCTTTTGATAGTTCTAATCTGTTGTTTTTTCTCATTAGTGAATTTTTAACATTAATAGCTCTTTTTAACCCCAATATTAAGATTTGGTTCTTTTGCACAATTTATATGTCCTTATTTACATTTTCAATTTGGGAAGACTAGATTATTTTAATTTCTATTGATTCTTTAGGCATACTTCCTTTGGCTCTTTGGGTCTAGAATGGTTGATTTAAAGTCTTTTTCCAGTTGTAAACAAAGTTGAGGTCAACCAGTTTTGTCTATGTTATTTTTGCTTTCATTGATTAGCAGGTCTGAACATTTGCCTGCTCTGCCAAGTACAAATCCTGCCCTCAAGCTTTGCTGTAACTGTGACTTTTTGCTGTCCTTTTCTACAGATATGAAAAACATGACATGACCCTCAATTATCTTAGTATCAAATCATAAACTATAGTAAAAGAGTACTATAGTTTAAGAAACAAAATTTCCTGTGCTTTACAGATTTTACTAATGGAGTTATTTGTGGTTTGAATTTTTAGAAATTTTAATTTTGAGTTTTAAACCTCTTACATTAACCATTGGTATAAAACTAACACTTAATGTTTCATATTTAGTGTACGTGTGTGATAATGGCATTCTTGCAAAATGCATGAGCACTGTATGGTACTATTTGCTGTTAACATACGAAAGTATTTCTTACATCCTCCATATGACAAAGAAAACAGTCTCACTTGTTAAATTAATTTTAAAGTACTGTTTCATAACAGTGGCCCAATCAATGCTGTTTCCCCAGCACTCAGGAGGCTGCTGCTGGGAGTTCAAGACCAGCTTGGACTACATGGCAAGACTTTGTCCCACCTGCCTCCCAGTTGTTTTTTGCTTCCTCCTAAGAGGAAAATTACTATATATTTTTTAAATTAATGAGTTATTGTTAATAAATATGGTCCAAGGCTTTTGCAATTGCATGACATACAAATAATAACAGGACACCCTCTTTTTGTATGTGTTATCTTTCCAAAGAAGACACAGAGAGCAAGGCATCAAACCATTTATTGCTCTTATAAGTTTAAAAACAACAGAAGGACTAGATGCATTTGTTTAAGATTATGTTACCTGCTCCTGGCAGTGAAAAAAGACCTTAAAATAGTTTGTGTCTTCCAGGGGACAAAGCCTGCCTGGAGTGCTGTTAGAGAGAGCGGAACAGCAGAGGGCAGCCCAGGAAATGCATCTTCCCAGAAGGCCCCATCCCTGAACAGAGCACCAGTTATGTCATTTGGGGTCACATTTTATTTGTTAAAATAAGCTGAAATTTTAAGAACCCATCTTTTCAAGGACAACTTATATAAATTTTAGATTTAAGTTAATGCTGTCTTTTCCCTTCTGTCTGCACATTTGTTCGGGGATAATTTTGCATGTTTTACTCTATTTTATTATTTTTTTTACTACCCAGATTGCCATTATTAGCACAGTTCCGTTCCTTGACAGGCTGAGAAGCGCTTCAACCCATTTGTTAGAGTTCCTTTATGCTTCTGTTGCATAGACTCTTCTAAATATTAAAGTATCAATTTGTTTAAGAGATGAAAGTTGATCAAATGTTTTTAAGTAGAGTAAAGAAGAAGCTTAACAGAAAGGTGAGTGAAGTGTTTTTCTGTGACACCGGCCTCAAGGATCAGTGGAGAGCCTGGTAGGTTAAAGCTA
>PVIR01041623.1:0-12658 GCA_004026965.1 Petromus typicus | reverse complement strand
GGTCTCGCTTTGTGGTTCAGGCTGGCCCTGAGCTCAGCCTCAAACTCACATCACAATCCTCCTGCCTCTGCCTCCCAAGTGCTGGGATTACAGGCGTGAGCCACCACGCCCGGCACTGTGGTATGTGGTACTGGTTGCTGCTGGGTGTGGGTCTCCACACCCAGTATTGTTATATGGTTACCGGGGAATCGAACCCGGGCCCTTGCGCTTGCAAGACAGGCGCCGGAACCACTGAGCTAACTCCCCGCCCCCCCATACATTATTATTGTAATTACTTTTAGTTCATATTTGTGACTTTCAATGTATTTGGCACATGTACTTGATGGATCTCAAATCTCTTTATGTCCTCTTTTTCTTCTCCCACTCCCCTCTCCCTCAATTTCTTGGACCACTTCCCATTTATAAAAAGGCCTATAAAGATTTATTGAGCACCAACTGCATACTAGCAAGATGCATGATTCTCAATAATGGGCAGTATGCACCACAAAGAACAACCAGAAATGTATATGGGGCTTGTGCTGATGATGAAATTCAGTGAGTGGTTGTGGAGGTTCATATAGAGATTCCTGAAAAGCGAGGATTAGAGGTCCCATTTGACTCTGCTATTTCCCTGCTAGATATATACATGAGGGAATTAAAAGTGTCATGCCAAAACAACATCTATGTACTCATTTTTATAGCAGTAATACTTGAAATAGCTAAATCTTAGAAACACCCCAGATGTCCATCAATAAAGAAGATGGATAAAGAAGATGTGGTTTTTCTACAAAGCATAATATCAATCATCCATAAATAATGATAAATTAGAGACATTTATAGTTAAATGTATGTACCTGGAGGCCATATTCAAAAGTGAAATAAATAGGACACTGAGGTATAAATATCATATTGTTTATCTAGTACAAGAAACTGAAGGTGTAAATCAGGTTCAGAATATATAAGAGGTATTCTGAAATAGGAAGATAATATTCAAAAGGAGAATGGAAAAAGGAGGTGAGGAAAGCAAAGAAGGGAAAGAAAAATTTGATGATAAAAATAAATTGGAAATAAAACTTATGTATAATAGGGTGTGGGCACTGTAGAGAGCTCAGAGGAATAGGAAAAATAAGAATCAAGATGTGCCATGTAGAGGTGTAAATTCTCAATTACTAATGTGATCAGAATGTATGCCTGAAATGTACCAATAAACTCAATTAAGAAAAAAAGAAATTCACTGAGTGAGAAGCAGCAATGCTAAAGATTCTGCAATACTTAAGATAATCCTATACAACGTGGAAGTCCCCTGAATAAAATGCCATTAGCACTTCCTTGAAGAAACGTTGTCCCAGGCTCACCCATAGGAACTAATTCAATGTGAATAGGACACACTCTACCCCTGTTTGCAAGAGCTAATTGGTAGAGGGAAGCTGATGCCTTTTTTGCTTCCACCTTCTTCGTTATTCTTTCCTTGGGAAAGAAGAACATAACTTCCACTTTTAAAATGAAGAAAAAAAGATCGGTCAGCTAATAAATGGCAGAGCTAGGATCCAACCATTTTTTTAAATTGTGTGTTTTATTGGTACATGATTTTTTGCAGTACATGAATTATGCATCCCTCTTGGTGATTAGGAGTGTCTTAGATACATTCTCATTGATGGGACACAACATCCAACACCTACAATTTAAAAAAGGAAAGAGTATTTTGTTTGTTTGGCTTATTATTTGTAGAGATTTCAATCCATAGTCAGTTGGCTCCAAGGCAGGACAGCATGGCAGAGGAGAATTCATGATATGGCTGCAGGAAGCCATGAGCAGTCATGAGATGGCCATCAAGGGATATAATATATACAATGCCCTCTTCTAGACCATGACCACAGTGATCCACTTCTTCCCACCAGACTTCACCTCCCAACATCACACCTAACTATAAACCCGTCAGAGACTAGTGCAGTATCACAGGGCATGTCCCCTGAAGTCCTTCCTATCAGTGCATGATGCTTTGGAAGGACATCTAGATACAGAAACACCTTGGTTCATAAAAACTTCTTTTTGCAAACAATTCAGATCATGAACAAAAACATTCAACAAAATTTTGCTTCTGTTAGAGAATTTCTCATTGAGGGACCCTTGAATCTTATGGAGAAATTTGATCCACATTCCTGACCAGAAATATGGAATGAATTAAGTTCATGATACCTTTGTATAAGCCATAACAAAGTACATGTACATAATACACTTGTTTCTTTTTTAAATCTCCTTCCCCTTCCTAGTAATGTTTTCCCTTCCTTAAATTTATTTTCTTCATTTTCATTCTTGTTGTTGTAATTCTTGGCTCATGTTTATGACTCGTAATGTTTACATTTAGTGTGGGTCTTTGATAACTGTATGCTACACATTTTAAAACTTCTTACTTCCCCTTGCCCTCCCCTTCTCTCTTTCAGTCTCCTGGAGCCCTTCACATTTGCAAGAAATCTATCTCCTTGTTTCATTTTACTAAGCCTTTATTTAACTGCTTGTACTTTGCCTTTTTAAATGAGAGATACCATAGGGTATTTAAAATTGTGTGTAATTTCATTTAACATTATGTTTTCCAGTGAATATAATTTCCTATAAATGTATTGAATTCTTGTTTCTTAATAGCTGAGTAATATCCCATTATGTAAGATATCACATTTCCTTATCCACTCATCTGTTCAGGAGATACAGGTTGCTCCCATGATTCAGTTACTAAGAATTATGTGGGTATAAGCATTGGTATGTATATATTCTGTAATATGATGTATTTCACTCTTTGGGAATATACTTAGAACAAGAAAGAGAATAGCTGGGTCATATGAAGTTTCTCATTTTAGTTCTTTGAGAAATCGTCCCCCTGATTTCCCTAGTGGTCGCACTAGTTTACATTCCCCCCAACAGTGAAGGAAAGTTCCCTTTTCAGCACACTCAAAACAGCATTTGTTATTCTTTGATAACTTGATTTTCACTTTTTCTGGGATAAGATGAAATCTTAACATTGCTTTAGTTTGAGTTTTTCTAATGGCCAAAGATGTAGAACATTTTTCATATTTGTTGACCATTTGTACATTTTCTGAGAAACGTTTGTTCATTTAACTTGCCGATTTCTTGATAGGGTCTTTCATTTTGGGTTATCTAATTTTTTTGAATTCTTCATACATTTTAAATATGAGTATTCTGGGGAAAACCTCAAAATATTTTCCCATGTGTGTTTTCTCTTCACTCTCTTGATTGTTTTCTTTGCTGTGCAAAAGATTTTTAATTTTATGTAATCCCATTTATTGATTTTTGTTATTTCTTGGGCAATTGAGATTCTTTTTAGAAAGTCTTGCCTACACCTGTTACTTCAAGTGTTTTACTTATTAATCTTCCAGTATGTCCCATGTTTTTGTTTTTAATTTAAATTAAATTTAGGGATAAGTATAGCCCTGTAGTAGAGCACTAACCTGCCATGCACAAAACCTTGGGTTCAAAATGGTGTATTACTCAATCGTAAAAATGGTAAATTAGAGACATTTATAGCTAAATGGTTGCACCTTGAAGCCATACTCATAAACGAAACAAATAGGACACAGATGTGTAAATACCATATCATTTCTCTACCATGAGAAACTAAATATGTAAACGATGTTGGGTTTTATGATACACACTGTAAAATAGAAAGAAAATGCTTAAAGGGAAAGGGGAACTGGGTGGAGGCAAGGAAAAGTAAAGAACAAAAAGAAAAAAATCTGTTGTGTTTCTGATACCTTGACTATTATCTGCCTAGGTGTGGAATTTTTATGATGGCTAGTTGAATATTACATGTTTCACTTATCTGTATGTCAGAATTATTTTCCTTAGTTTGGGAAGTTTACTGGCATTACATCTTGAACAGTATTTTTTGTCATTTTCACTCTCTTCTGTTTTTTATTGACTCTGATCAATCTTATGTTATTCTTCTTTACATCATCTAACAGCTGCTGGATTGATTTCTGATGATATATTAGTAGTTTTAAGAAATATTTCCTTTCCCAGTCACTAACTGCAATTCTGTCTTCCATTTCTGAGATTCTGTCTTGGCATTCACTAGTTATACTTCATAAACATTCAGTGGGGTTTTTAATCTCTTGGACTTCGACTTGAACCCATTACTGGAATCCATGTGTTTTCTGAAATATCATCAGGTTCCTGAGCTTCTCTGTGTTTTTATCTGTGTCTTTCACCATGGTCGCCATATCTATTGTTATCTGAGAAATTATTTTTAATTTCATTTTTCCAGTTCTACTTTTATTGCCAGTTCAAGGAATCCAGGTAGTTGAGTTTCAGGTCCCTAACTTTCCATTGAAGATTTGGAATTCTATGTTGGGGTCTTAATTGGGTGTTTTCTCATTTCTATTTTAGTTGTTGTTGTTACTTTTGTTGATGATGATGTTGTTTTTGGTTTAATTCTTGGATTGCCTGTAAAATGCTTATTGTAAGCATCTTTCTTCCTAATATTTAGAATCCTTAAGGAATGGCTACTTCCCAGGTTGTTCTCCTGCTATAGGCTACTTCCTAAGGTTGTTCCCTTAGTCCTTGAGTCTTAGGACTCAATATCTTAGGCAATCCCAGTTCTGGAATGAAGGGAAAGATATTTGAACAGAATAATCATGTCACCAGCCAATATAGTCTAACAGGTCTTTACTGCAGAGACTTTCTTCACTTTCCTAGTTTTCATGCAGGAGTGTTGACAAGGGCTTCTCTTTGCTGCTCACTCTTGTCTATTTTCTGAAACTCAGCCTTAATGGCCTAAGGGACTGTGCTGCACAAATCTGGATCCTGGAGCAGCCAGGGTATAGCTCTGAAGCTACAGCTCTGAAGCAAAGTTTCTGGACCTCCTCCCTAAGCAGGGATCTCAGGAGAAATGCTATTTTGGCTGCCATGTGGTGATCCAGGGTAGAGTTGAGGGGCCTCTGTGAACTCCCAGCCAAAATGCCCGGCCTACTCACTTCATGCTGAAATGGGGTGTGGGGGGGGCAATATTAACAAAGTATCTCACACTTGGTATACTGTTGAACAACTTCCTATTTCACAATATCAATTATACACTTTCAGTTTCTCACACTCTAATTCTTAACAACATAATTTCACTGATGAATTAATGGAATTTCCTGATAGATACTATATAACAGAAACTTTTATACTTTAATTCCAATTTGAATCAGCTTTCAACAGTAGGGGGCTTGGAGGGAGGGCAGGAGAATCAGAAAAATAAGAATCAAGATATATCCTGTACAGGTATAAATTCTCAATGAGTAATTTGATCATAATGTATACCTAAAAAGTACCAATAAATCTAATTTATTAAAATAAATAAATGAAAATGAAATTAAACTCAATAGTAAATTTTCAGAGGGAATGCTATATCCTATGAAAGGGCAAATAATGCTGATGGTTGCCATCCTTGTGGTACTATTTGTTGCTTGGGTAAAATTATGTCTTATCTCTACAGTAAACCTATTTTCTCTTCAAGGAAGGGAACATATGAGTTATACACTTTGAACATATACTGCAAAATAGTGATCAGGATTATGAAAACTGGAAAATATTTCATAGTGAAAGAGAATAAAGAAATGTGACAACTGAACACAAGACATAATCTGATATTTTACTACAAAGGCTGTTGGTGACATTATTGGAATAAATCTAAATAAAGTTACAGATTAAAAATCGTGTTTTACCAATAAAAAAGAGTGGAGCAGGATCTAGCAAAGTGATTTTGGGTGACAGTATTCATTCAAAATAAAATAACATCAAGATTAATAAACGTTAGCTTTTTATTTTTATTTTTATTTATTTATTTATTTTTGAGACAGAGGCTCGCTTTGTAGTTCAGGCTGGCCCTGAGCTCAGCCTCCAACTCATATCACAGCAATCCTCCTGCCTCTGCCTCCTGAGTGCTAGGATCACAGGCGTGAGCCACCACGCTCCCCTGCCCGAACGTTAGCTTTTTAATTGAAAATTTTAGTTAGATAATTATAGATTCACAAGCACTTATAAAATAATACAAAATGACCCTATGTGCTCTTTTTTTAATATTTCCCAATGGTAACATCTTATAAAAATCCAACAATTTATTTACATTTCTCTTTATTAGCACGTGTTTATATGTGTGTGTATTTGCATATTTACAATTTAGACATCTATGTAGAGGTTTATGTATACATTAATTTAGCCAAGATATTGAAGAGTTTCAACATCACAAGGACTCTTCATGTTACCCATTTACTTTCATAATCACTATCATCTTTCTCTGCTACCTGTTTTGACATAAGCCAGCAAAATCTACAATTTGTTTTCCTTTTTAAAAATTTGTCATATCAAATATATGTGAAAAAATTATAATCATACAAAGTGGAACCTTTTAAGATTGGCTTTCTTAGTTCAGCATATATAATAGTTCATTCCTTTATGATACTGATTAATGTCCCATGGTCTGACTGTATCACAGTTTCCTCTAGCATTCACTCATTTCAAGGACTATAGGAAGACTCCAGTTTGGAACTTCTATAAACATTTAAACACAGGCTTTATATTAATATAACTTTTTATTTTTCTGGCATAAATGTCCAACAGAACAATTGCTTGCCTTATGGTAATTTTATGTTTTGTTTTAAAGAAACTTAGTGATAAGGGGTCAGATTTCACACAACAAGGAAATGATCCAAGGAAACAAGGAGAGGTGGCAGGGGGAAAGGAAGAAGAAATGAGGAGAATAAAATCGTGCCATGTATGTAAACCTAATGACCCTAATCAACATAAATATTATAAGCCATAATATGTGCTAAGACAACAGATATGAAAAGGTGACTGGGAAATCAGAGGAGGGAGAGTCGATGGGGGGAAGGAGTTGAACAAAAAGCTGTAATATGTACATGAACACTACACAAGAAGATTGTAAAAATGTATGAATTGCAAATGTTTGCCAATTAAATAAAATAAACAAACAAAAAAAGAAATTGCCAAACTGTTCTCCAGAGTTACTGTATTACTCTACAATCCTACTAGCAAAGTATAAGTTATCTATTTTCTCCACATCTTGACTAGTATTTGTCTTTTTCACTACTTCTTACTTCACCTAATTCATGGAGGCTATTAAGTGATATAGTGTTTTTTTAGTTGATTATATATATTAACCAAATTTAAAAATCAGTATATCAATTATTGCAACTTGGGGGGGGGGCTTAGGTCAAGTTTTGTTTTCTTCTCTTTCTTCCCTTCTTTCTTTTTCTCTTTCTTCCCTCCTTCCTTCTTTCTTTTTTTCCCCCTCTTTCACCAGTGCATGTATAGTTGTTCTGGCACTGTTTGTTGAAAAGCCTATCCTTCCTCCAGTTAATTGCTTTTGCAAGTTTGTCAACTCTATCTTAAGCATATTTGCATGTGTTGCCTATCATGTTCTATTAATCTTTTATCTATATTTGAATATCACACTATCTAGAAAGTCTTAGTAAAAGGTACAGTAATTACTGTCACTTTGTTCTCTTTCACAAGATTGTTTTTGGCTGTTTTAGGGTCTGTACCTTTTCACATAAATCCTAGGATAAGCTTGTCAGTCTAAAATACATCTCATTGTGATTTTTATAACACTTGTGTTAAACCTACAAATAAATTTGAAGAGAGTGGACACTTTTAGTATGCATAAACACTGTCTTCTATACAAACACACTGTGTCACTTCATTTATTTAGGGATTTCTGACATGTCGAATTACATAGATTTCTTTTTTTATGTAGTTCTTTTGTAATTATTATAGATAGTAGCAATGAACTCTTCTACCTTTATCTCATTTCAGCATTATCATATCTGTACAAAGGGAAGAGACAAGCTTAAGGAAATTGAGCAGCTTGCATAGTCACACACTCAATAAGGGATAAATATGTGAATTGAACTCAGGACAGGTGCACATCATTTCCTGTCTTTCCTTTCTACTGGCTTCCTTTCAGGTACTGATCAGAAACTCCTAAACACACAGGGCTGGGGAGTTAGCTCAGTGGTTCCGGCGCCTGTCTTGCAAGCGCAAGGGCCCGGGTTCGATCCCCCAATAACCACGTACAATACTGGGCATGGAGACTCACGTCCAGCAGTAACCAGAACTACACACCACAGTGCCGGGTATGGTAGCTCATGCCTGTAATCCCAGCACTCGGGAGGCAAAGGCAGGAGGATTGCTATGATGTGAGTTTGAGGCTGAGCTCAGGGCCAGCCTGAGCTACAAAGCGAGACTCTGTCTCAAAAAACCTAAAAACAAACAAATAAACAAAAAACACTAAACACAGGAGATTCTTCCATTGTGCACAGACATAAGGATCTTCTCTCTCTTTTTCTTGTTTTTGTACTTAAATAAGAGGCCCTTTTCTGAAAAAATCATCAAAGCTGATTTTGAGCCCAAACAAAAGTTCTTGGAGATGCCTCTGGGAGCCATGGATTTGGTAGAAGAAGTAGCAGAGGGAGCAATGATCAAACCTAGTTATTCTAATTTCTAAAGAAAACTATGGTGGCTGGGGTCTCACTCCCCAAAATAAATACTGCTTATTAGTTTTCCCTTACAAGGATTTTTGTATGTGCAAAAATTCATATGACATTCTTCTTTTGTAATATACTGGAATTGTGGACCTACTAGTGAGTCAAAGTGAGATTCCATAGCAGAATAGGAAAATTTACTTCATGCAATTGTTTTCCCTCAGACAACTAAATTAAGCATATTTCCCTTAGAACTGAAATTTTCTTTTCATTTTTTAAAAACAACCACAAATATTTTTTCTCTAGTCTTCTTAATGTTATACATAGACAAAGACATTTGACAGAAACACTTTGGGACCAGAATTTGCTGTTTATTAGATTCTTTTCTGTTTTCTTGATTAATCCAAATAAACATTTTCTCCTCCTCTTTTTAAAGGATAAAAGTATCTGCAGCCAAATTTTTTAGACTCATCCTCAGACTCATCTCCCTGCCTCTGTCTCTGTCTGCCTCTCTCTCTCCCCTCCAACTAATGACTCCCACTTCTTGCAGCTCAGTTTCTTTCTCCACAAGCTCTGCTTACTTGGCTCAGATTTTTTTCTTTTATTTTGAGATAGAAATCTGAGAGAAAGGCAAATGTTCCAGTTTCCCCAGCTCTTATTTCTCCAAAAATGAAAGGTGCCTTATACTACTTCACTTGATACCTACAAATTTTGTACTTATTTCCCTTTGCTTCAAAAGCTATGACCCCACTGACACCAACTGATAGTCAATGAGATATCAGAGAAGATAGTCATGTCATGAACCTTCTCTCCCCCAGAAAACCCACAATCTAAAGGATTTCCTTTATTTGGTTTGCTGTGCTTCTTTGAGCTATCTCCCCACTTTTCACCTCTGAGGAATTCAATTAGTTGAGCAAGCTCTCAGATGTTCATCTAAAGTAGAAAGTAAACAAATAAATCAGCTTCCTGAGTCTAGTTGTCTGTGATCCAAATTTTGTACAGGTGATAGAATCCCTTTCTGGAGAAATATATTTGAACATGTCCAGAGCTACCCTCAGCTCTGGTGCTGTAGGAGATGGTGAAAAATCATCTTATAACTAAAAGACTCAAGACAGGGACTAAAGGTTTATATTGTTGTTTTATTTTGGGCCTTTTATTTTTGTCTTTATTTTCATTTTTGTACTGAAAATTCAACCCAGGCCTTTAGTATTAAGATATATCTCCAGGCTTTTGGGTTTTTCTTTTTTTTTGGGGGGGGGTCTTTTGTTTTGCTTTTGAGATACGATCTCAGTAAGATGTTAAATCTTCCTACTTCAGCCTCAAAGTGCTAGTATTGCACATGTGAGCCACCAATGCCATATTGCAAACTTTCTCCTGGCCTATTCCAGCCAGGGTCTAATTCAAAACCTCCTGTTCTCTTTGCCATTTTCAAGAATTATCTTTGCCCATTCAGAAATACTGGTATATCCTAGCCATCCCAACGATGTGGATTCTATTTCTTTCACAGAGAAAAGTTCCCTAAGTAACAGTAATATATAGCTGACCAGACCTTAGCTTGCATGATTGGCTAAACCACACCAGTGATCCGATCTGGAACAGGAGGAAGCAGGCACAACACTGCAAGGTCTTCATAATTCTAGTGCTGGCTGAATATTAGCATCTCTCCTTCCTCAGTTATCTAATTATGGAATTAATGTGACTAATCACATTTGGATTTGGCAAAGAAAAACCAAAGTTTGCAGAATTTGAATGCATGCTTGTGAGAAAGGAGAGGGTATAAAACAGGCCTTCACATAAAAAGAGGCCCAAGGCTCCAGAAAGTATCTCTGGCTAGACAAGAATTGGTGGTTAGGTTCCAAGAATTCTGAAGAACAGATAATGTCTGATGATTGGAATAAAGCAGAGTTTATAGCTCATGTTTAGCAGTCTTCATAAAAGAGAAGACAGATTCTGTGGAGCTCTCTTGTCTTGTTGCTTTTGCTGTTTTCTGCCACCAAAACTATTCTCCTCTGAGACGACCCTCTGCTGTGAACCACCCTGTCTTGAGGCCAGCCAAATATGCACTGAAACCTCTAAGAAGTCTTAGCTAAATAAAACTTTTTTCCTTTAACTTGTAGGTGTTGGATATTTTATCTCAGCAATAAAAGAGTAACTGCAACACTGGTGAGAGCATAAGAAACCAGATACATTCTGGAAGGCACTAGACCCAGCCTGACCAAGTTCTACCTCTTAGAGAATGAGTTGCCTTTAGAAAGTATTCCAGTGTTTTTTAGACCATGAATACCCAGTGCATGCATCAATTCCAAAAATGGTTAACAGACCAGGTGACAAGGATAATAAAGCACAAACTCAATGCCAGTGGTGAAATTTCAGTCACAATCCAAGGCAGTCACTACCTCTCAATCACTGTCTTCTGTCCTAGTTACTCAGCTCTGACTCAAGTAATTTGGCTTTCAGACATGGCTAGTCGTGTACCAAAATATTTTCCCCCTTTTTCTCTAGCATACAACTAGATTGCATTTCCTAACTTTCTTTGCAATTACATGTGGTTATGCAATTGAGTTCCAGAAAGTGGAAAGTGAACAGAAAAGACATGTCGCTTAACAGACCTTACCCTTAAAAAGCATTTCAACTGTGTGATCATCTTGCTTTTCTCCCATTAGCAGGATAGATATGGATTTTTCAAGATTTCAGAAGTTACATTTAGAGTGTTAGCACCTTTTCAGTGGAACTCCTGAATGAATTCGTAGAGCTTAAGATACAGCACTATTATCTATTTCTGCCATCACCAACTACACCTTACACAGGCAAAAAAATAATTTCTATTTTGCTAAACCATTGAGATTGAGATATATAAACATATCTCCTTTTGAAGCTGTGATTAGCACTAAAATCAATGCCTTTGCTTTCATGAAGTCTGCATCCAAGTGAGTATGTAGTACAATACTTACAAGAACCCTATGAAAATAAAAAGAGAAAAGTGAATCACTTGATCTAGAGAAATAACAGTAGACAGGGAGTAACAAATGAAGGCTGTGACCTCAGTTCTCCCTCAACATCTTCATTCTTACTCACTGGGGAAGAAGCTCAATGTGTTTCTTGCCTTCTCCCTTTTCATTCAAAAGTTGCTTTTCTGGGCAACAATCCACAGGCTATGTTTTGCAGCTGTGGCATGCAAACACCTTCCAGGATGTGAGATCCCAGGGGCCAGAAGTCAAAGGGAAGGAGTGACCACCTGCATGTTCTATTGTGTCTTACTAATTTCAGATGAATAATCCAGTTCCAGTGCTTCAGATATTCTAGTATAGCTCTCCAACATCCTGCAATTAGTCTAAATGGATTTGAGTGACTCTGATCTAAGGAGTTGGAGAGTAAGTAAAATGATAGATTGAACTTTGAGATCACCCTAGCTCAAATGCCTTGTATAACAAATGAGAAAACTGAGGTTCAGGAGTGGGTCACAGTTTGTCTTACATCAGAATGAGTCGGTAGCATAGAAATGCCCTCCAAGTCTCAATTCCCAGTCCAGTCATTTCACTCGACTAATCAAGCATCTCTACACCAATCAGAAAAAGTATACTGAAAGCTACTGATGAAGGAAAATAGTGGATGGTTCCAAGACAGGAAAGCTCAACATTCAGCCAAAATATTTCAGACAAGGGTCAGTCACATGCTTCGTGTTTATAGTATTTCCACTGGACTGTGGGGAGTGGGGCAACAGACAAGGAAAAAGCAATTTGAACCTGAACCTCCACTTCAAAGAGGAAGGAGAAAATTACATCTCTGATCTGATCTGATCTGATCTGACTTGATCTGAGGGGTGTAGAGGAAGGACTTCTATCCCCATCGTCCTTCCCATTCACCTGCTTATTCAGGTCAGTGACTCCCTTCCTGGGGGCTGTTTGAGAAAAATCAGTAGAAAGAAAAGATACTCTTTTCAGCCACTACAATCTTTTTTTTTTTTTTTTTTAAGGTTTTTGAGACAGGGTCTCGCTTTGTGGTTCAGGCTGGCCCTGAGCTCAGCCTCAAACTCACCTCACAGCAATCCTCCTGCCTCTGCCTCCCGAGTGCTGGGATTACAGGCGTGAGCCACCACGCCCGGCACTGGTATGTGGTATTGGTTGCCGCTGGGGTGAGTCTCCACACCCAGTATTGTTATGTGGTTACCGGGGATTGAACCCGGG
>PVIR01041622.1:0-11510 GCA_004026965.1 Petromus typicus | reverse complement strand
ATTGTTTCTTCTCACACAAATTGCACTTTATTCACTCATTAGTAAAAGAAAAAACAACAAGCAAGAGTTTGAAAAGAGATCTCCTATTGTTTGGATCTATTTTCTGTTGCCAAAATACCAAAGATCCTGTTTCTAGCCTGAGTTGGCTTCATTTACACCCTTAAAGTCAGAAACCAGTGGTTTAAAGGAGGCCTCTTACACTGATCTGGTCTCACACTGTGAACCGCAGACTCTCTGGTCTTTTGTTTCATTCAAAGAGAATTGTCATTGACCCAGAGGAAATGAAAAGATAATGACTTATTAGCAGAAAAGGATAAAATAATTGCTTCATAATTTAGACTGTGCACCTGTAATTTCTAGCTATCACCTCTGGCTATTGTTGTTTTGTTTGACATTTTGTTTTTAACTCTTTACAGATTTATAAATAATCTTTCCTGCTGCGTACACTGACAAGTTTGAGGACTGTCTCTGGCTTGGTAGAGGCTTTTTAGTTTGATGTTGTTCCTGTTTTTGTGCTTTTTTGCTCCTGTTGTATGTGCTTTTTTCCTGTTTTCTTTCAGCAGTTTTACAGTTTCAGATATTTTACTGAAGTTTTAAATCCGTCTTAAATTAATGTTTAAGTATGGTATGAACTCAGGATCTAATTTCTTTTTTTTTAAATTCTATGAACATCTGACTGTGTCCTCTACTACTTATTTAAGGTTGACCTGTCACTATATTGCATTCTTTTTTCTTGTTGTTGTTTTTCTTTTTTGAGACAGGGTCTCACTTTGTAGTTCAGGCTGGCCCTGAACTCAGCCTCGAACTCACAGCAATCCTCCTGCCTCTGCCTCCTGAATGCTGGGATTGCAGGCGTGAGCCACCACACCTGGCACTGTGGTCTGTGGGACTGATTGCTGGTGGGCATGAGTCTCCATGCCTAGCACTGTTGTATGTGGTTACAGGGATCAAATCTGGGCCCCCGAGCTTGCAAGGCTGGCGTCAGAACCACTAAGCTAAATCCCCAGCCCATATTGCATTCTTGATATCTTTATGAATCATTACAGACCCAAAAAGCAGTTGACTATCAACTGTGGATTTGCTTTGATTTCTCTACTCTGTACGAGCATCCACGTGTCTTTTACTTTTACCACTATCATGCTGTTTGATTAACGTAGTTTTGCAAAATATTTTGAAATCATCTAGAATTATTCCTCCAGCTTTTTCCTTTTCATTTGAGACTTATTTGGTTATTAAAGGTGTTTTGTGACACCCTATGCATTTTAGGACTTTTTTCTATTTTTTTGTGGAAAACATGTGGAGTGTTGTGTTGAATGCGTAGATAACTTTAACTAGTGTGCACATTTTATTAATGTAGTTCTAATCCAGTGTGAAGTAACTGAAATGGTTAAGTGGCTACTATATGTATATGTGAATGATCTATGTGGAGCTTTTTATGAGCACGTAGACAAAGCTTCCAGAGCTCTACATCAACCCTGCTTAGCACCGCATACGAGCCAACCAGATGAAGCGACAAGAGCGGAGGTCGGGAGCAGAAAGCCTTCGCTCGGCGGCGATGCCTTAGCCTTTAAAAATGAAGTTATTGACTGCCTAGCGGGGCAAAGAGGAGCCTGTGGCATCTGGTTTCCCTCTTTCCGCGATGTGGGGACCTTCACTGTGGGAAACGTGTCGCTGGCTCTTAAACTGGCTGCAGACGAACCTCTGGGCTTTAAAGCGCAGCGGAGAATCTCACCTAGAGGTTCTCTCCACTGCTTTGGGTGGTGGCCTCAGCATCGGACTTTTAAAGGTCCCCAGATAATTAATGTGCAGCCTCTTTGGGGATCACTCGTAAAACCGTGACTGCAGGCACGCCGTGCGGCTCCCTCAGCTCTGGTGAAATTCCGGAACAGGTGACGGTGTTCTTTGTCATCACAGGGTCTGCGTCAACCGTGTCGACTGACTTGTTCCTGTCCGTCCTGATTCCCACACTCGTGCAAGACAAGCAAAAGCCAGGTCATCTCACCTGGATATTCATAAGTTAGGACCACTGAGCCCAGGTTTCTTCCTGGTCATTTATTCACACAGCACCCTTACCGTTGGAATAGATAACTGTTATTAGACTTCAAGTTTGCTTCCTCCACCACCTTGAAACTTTAAAATCAGGAAAGGTTGTGTTGTCCTTTTGCTGTAGTGGCCACAGCACCTGTAGGATTATAGAGACGCACTAACTCCACGTCCACTGAGCGGCTCGTGCGCATGGCATGGGGAGCGCTCCCCTCATCTCTAGCACAAGAGAAAAGAAAGACGCACAAAGCTTTTCTCCGGTGAGTCCACGATGGAGAAGCAGTAATGCTTTGAGAGGCACCACCCTCTACACAGCTGTACTGCACGCTACGATTTTCCTGGGATTTGTCAACCAGGAATGTTACAAGTCACGGCTGACCTGCAGAGAAAAAGCCTGTGGACTGTATAAGGGGAAAGGGGGGAGGTAGACGGTGTGAACAGCCGCTTGTCGTGGTTTATTACGGGGTTGCTATCGACAAGGCAGTCTCCCTCCCAGAAGGACAGGCACGAGCACCATGCTCAGGACTCCTACACTGTCCACCAACAACGCTGGGAGACGCCTGGGGGAGGCAGCGCGATTATCACCAGCAAACAGAAACGTCTAGCACCTTTAACACTCCGTGACCTTCCCCTCCTTACACAGCTGTCCCACCACGTATCCCTCTTAGTTTTCCTGCTGCTTCATTATCAGTAGTCGGTACAGAACAGACAGGGAGGCTGCATGGCAGCTCCACCCAGACCAGCGTCAGCACGCGGACCTGGAAGGAGCCACCCCTTCAGCCCTGCCCGCCACAGCCGGCCGAGGGCGGCAGAGGAAGAGATCTCCGTTCCCGACCTCATCAAAATTTTCTTTTCTTTTCACTCATGTCTTGATTACAGATTATTAAAACAGCTTTTTTCAAAAGTGATCATCACACACACACACACACACACACACACTTCGGATGGCTTTAGTCTCTTATCATTTTTTAAAATCAACATTTATTTTCTTGGAATCAAGTGTTGATTGTTCCTTAAACTAAATCTGAGCTTTGGTTATACCCCCAGCCGTGTGTGTGTGTGTGTGTGTGTGTGTGTGTGTGTGTGTGTACGTGTGTGTGGTTTCTGGAACTATTCTCAAATCAGGAGCCATTTCAGAAGCATTACACATGTTCTACTGGATGCCATATGAAGAAAATCATCCCTATTTTTTTAATATATAATACAGACCATGATCTGGGCCTCGCCCAAGAAAAAGAAAGGTGAAATAATTTATAAGTCAGGAAGGACTCATAAGAGAGAAGAAGGTATTCAGTGTCTGTTCATAAAGCTCGTATAGAAATATCCATGATACAATGGTTAGAATAACATGAAGATGGGGACCACATTTTCTAAACACAAGAATAATATTTTTGCTTTAAATCCATCATCACATGAACCATAATAAAACTTTAAGCAACAATAACACCTTAGTAAGTGGCATTATTATTGTTATTGAGAAACAGATTGAAGTAGTTAGCAGACTGTTGGCTGAGCTGAGACATTTTCTCCATAAAATATAAACTTGATATTTTCTACATAAACTTTAATTCAGTATGACTACAGCATTTAATAGAAAGTGAATATAGCCCCTTGTGCAAGATGCTAACCTGAAAGTAGGCAAGTTGTACCAGTTATTTATTGCTGCATAACAAATTCCCCCAAACTCAGCAGCACACAAACAAGAAACATTTATTAGCTCACAGTTTGTACTTCAGGCCTCCAGAGGCAGCTTATCTGGCTGTTCTTGGCCCGCAGCCTTTGACTCTCATGAGAGTGAGTCAAGCTGTGCACCAGGCTGCAGTCATGTGAGGGTTTCTCTGGGATGCTGAAAGTGACTCCTGTGCCTGGAAAATCAGTACTGGTTGGTGCAGGGGGCTTCAGCTCTCTCTGCCTCAGCTTCTTCATGGGGCTTTCTGAATGTCTTCAGGACAGGACAGGGGACTGACCACAAAAGAGCAAAGCTGAAGTTGCTCCTCTCTTATGACCAGCCTCAAAACTCACCAGCCCTCATTCTTTCAGTATTGTTTTCTTACTAAGTCAGCCGTCTATTGTGCGGAAAGAGGGGACACCAGGGGGTATCAGGAAGCCTTCAGAGCTGTGGAGGCCCCTTAAAGGCAGGCTACTACACCAGAGAGATATGGAAAGAAGTGAATCCTGAAGTAGTAGTGACAGAACTAAATGTAGGCTTTTGCAAGTCTGTTTCACATCAAATAACCAACCATTCCAATACCTTTGGAAATGAATATATATAAAGCATCTTTGGAAAAGGAAAACTTGCTAACATATGGAAGGTGATCAGATGTTCTCAAAATGACTTCTTATGCATAAATTCTGTATCAGCCCATGGAAATCTCTGGAGCAAACACCTTTGTGTTACTTCTGAGGAACAACACAGTCACCAGGACTTATGCACATCTACAAAAGAATACGGCACTGACATATGAGGCCTTCTCTATAAGGAGGTCGGCCCTTCATGTCTTGATTTTAGGGTACTTGACAAATTCTTCAAGACATCTGTGATAATAAAGGAAATGTGGACTGGTGATAAGCCCAGGGCCTGGTACAGGATATGGTCTGTGAGCCCTGGTCAGTGCTGTGAGCTCAACCAGGAAAATCAATTGTCTAGTATAATGTCCTGAGATCTGGCATGGGTTTTTCTGCTAAGTATTTGTATCAGCAATTTGAAAAAGCAATGAAATATAATTTTATTATATTTGAAGATAAAATACCAGGAGATATCTCTTGTAAGAAACTTGAAGAATTATGTTGCTTAGCACAATGGACAGTTTGGGCTGGACTCTTCTTTGTTGTAAGAGGCTGTCTGTGCACCATCACTGCTGAGCGGTGCCTTTACCCTTTATAGAACAGACACTAGGAATAACTCCTACTTCTCTCCCCTGGTTTTGAAACAAACAAGTCTCCAGACCCAGCAGAAGATCCCCTGGGAGCAAAATGTGCCCCAAGAACTACTGGGCTAGAATCACAAAGTGAACTGCCCAAGAGACTTACCTAATAAAAATACTTTGTGGGATAAAGAATACATGGTCTTTCAGCTTCAACTTTTTATAATCAGTGTTCTAAACAAGGTAGGAAGGTTTTGAAACCTTTTTGAAAAAGTGAATAAATAAATGATTTAAGTGCCAGTTCTGAACTTATATTTTAAAGAGCACAATAGCATCTCTTTATGATGAAGAAGTCCAAACCAACACATATAGGGTAAAGAAAGAAAAGATTCAGTATAAATTCAGCATCGGCAAAATAGTATCAGACCTGAAAAACAATGCCAAATAAGCAAATCAGTGTTAACCTGTTCTAATAAAACTGGAATATCTGCAACAAGGAACATAGTATTATGTTGACTAAAGAATAGCATTCCATCCTAGTGATACATTTTTAGAGAAACTTGCAGAGTAGGATGATTCTGGGAGTAACCACAGATGATATCTCTAAAAAATATAAGATTCATGACTGAAATAAGTCAGATTACTCAACTCAGGGCAACAGTCTTGGGAACCTGCAGATTTCATGCATCTAAAAATGATCATTGGATGATGAGATTCCATGTATTCCAAAGGCTGAATTAAAATAAATTATGAAATGGTAAAGAGATTAAATTTAGGCCTAAAGGAAGGAAGGATCCTCTGAAAACAGAGCCTTAAGAAGTGCAATAAGCTACTTTAAGGACCCGTGACTTACTTTGTCTCATATGCTATGTTATTTAATGATCAAATTAATATCCTCAGATACTTTGAAATTCAAATCATAATAGTACTTACACAACTATTTTGACTATAGGAATAATCAAAATATGGACCAAAATATAGTTTTCCAGAAATATTTACACCCAAAAGTTGCTATGTTTTTCTTTAGAAACAAGCCAGCATTTTTAGTGGTGATCACCGAACAATAAGCATATCACTCCACTTTGATTTTCACTCCTCCAAGGTGAGGGGGATTCCAATCTACGGATGCTGAATAGACACCGACTTGTCTACCACGGCTCAGCCACCATTAGCCTGGAGGAGAGAGCTAAGCTAAGGGTCGGTCAAACATGTGGATGGTGGTTGTTGTGGAAGAAATACCAAAACCAGATAAAGAAATGGAGTAGAAGACTAGCCCCCATCACAGCCATTAGAAAAGACCAGATTTGGTCTAGGTCACTGCGGCTCTTGCTTTTCTAACAATTTTCTCTCAGCAGCTGAGTCTTCCCTTAAGCACTTCAGCCTATGTGGTCTCAGCTGCTCTTAAGGACAGGTAGCCTAACAACACACAACTGTGCTCCACAGAGCAGGCCCCCTCACACTCCCCGAGGACCTCTGCACGGGAGATGAGGCACATCCACAGCAAATGGGACCATCGTGCTGAGTTTCCTACCTGGCTGGGCCCTTGCATTGGACTTCAAAAGTGACCAAATTGGCTTTCCATTTCTGAAAAGAAATACCAGAAGCACCAGAGACTTACAACATAAGAATTACTCTCGGTCATTATCTGCAGCTTCTAGCAACCAGTATTGCTATAGCCCCATGGAATACTTTTCTGCTGCCCCAAACCCACGGCGTTTTATCCTATTTTTGTTTTGTGCCCAGGAGCTCCCTCGTGTGAGTGCTCTGTCACTGAGCTGCACCCCAGCCCTGTGCCATCTGTGAAAGAAAGGTTCTCTGTGCCATCACACTGGCAACTTCTTAAGTGTGGGAACCTGTCCTGCTGACTCTGTGCTCCAGGCTGTGCATGAGAGCACTGCTGACACAGAGGGCGTCTTCCTTCCATGGCGACCTCTGAGCCTTCCCTGGGCTTAGACTCTCACAAAGGTTGACTGAGGACTCCTCCCCCCCTTTCCGGCTTCCCTCCCTTCTTTCCTGCTTTCTTCCTTTTGTTCTTTTACAGCTATAGTCCTAACTGACCATTGACCCATAGATGTTGTAGAAAATGAACAGCACTAGTTGAAATGAGACACAGGCCTCCAATACATTTTTTTTTTTTAGACAGGGTCTTGCTTTTTAGTTCAGGCTGGCCCTGAGCTCAGCCTCCAACTCACCTCACAGCAATCCTCCTGCCTCTGCCTCCCGAGTGCTGGGATTACAGGCATAAGCCATCATGCCCTACATTGTGATATGTGGTACTGATTGCTGGTGGACGTGAGTCTTCACACACGGCATTGGTGTATATGGCTCCTGGGATCGAACCCAGGCCCTTGTGCCTGAGCCACTGAGCTAAATTTCTGTCCAGGCCTCCAAAACATTTTTATTTAAATTTTGGTTCTAGAGAGAAATTGCTGAGGAAAAATGAGATGAAATAAATTGGCTACACTGAAAACATCACAAATTACTTCTGTCTACAGAAGCAAAGGAGAGGACACGCCAATATAAATGAGGAAGAATCCTGTAAATTAAGAAACTCAGCAGCCTAAACTGATCTCAGAATTATGAGCCTCCTGCTTCTGCTTCCCAAGGGCTGGGATTACAGGCACATTCCACCACGTGAGGCTTGCTCTTCATTTAGAGCAAGAACACAATTGAAAAAAGCTACAGTGTTGCCTCAAAAAGGTCTCGTCTGAAGTTTAATACTTTGTGCAGCAGAAATTATTGCTGAGACTATCTGAAGAAAATTAGATCCATGTTAAGATAAAGAGAGCTAAATTTGGGGAGTCATTTTATGAGTCTAAGCTCTGAATCTGTTGAAGTTTGTTTATTAACAGAATGAACTAGTTACTAACCAGACTTAGGAAAACATCTTGAGGAATTAAAGGCTTCTCAGCTGACAGAGTTTACTGTGAATTCAGTATCATCCATCCCAAAGCCCAAAGGGTTCCTCTCACCTGGGCAGGCACCCAAGTGCTATTTAAGTTCATGTTTCAAATTAACAAAGTTATATATTAGATGTAATCAAAAGTAGCAGCCTAAAAAATAATTTTACTTCATAAACATATCTAACAAGAGGAGGAAGGAATTTTTGGTTTTTATGACCCAAAGTTTCCACTCAATGTCTTAGATGAGGCTACTTCAGCACATACAAAAGATGGCTAGAAAGGAGACTCATAAAAAGTCATACAGTATCAGAGTGAGGTTTTCCTTTTCCAGTCATGAGACTCAGGAATGTGCCTGCTGAAATCCACTCACACTGGGGACATGATTCCCTTGATGTTCTCTCGACATACCTAATACAAAACACAAGTTTGTTATAAGTAGAATCCCTCCATGGTGTGATACATATCAACAAGGAAATGAACGCTTACCTACGTCCATCACTGGGTCTGCGGTCTGAAATCAAGCTCACCTTCACTTTAAAACACACACACACACACACACACACACACACACACACACACACGATTTAATAGGGCATAAGGAAAGTTTCTGAGGGTGCAGGAGACACACTTCCTAGGAGAACAGGTTTTTTGGTGACTGCTGGTATGCATTCCCAAACACAGATACAGTGCTGAGTCGGTAGATCATAGTTCCACTAAGAGCCAGGAAGCAGTGAAAACCATCGCATGTGCTAAACGCACAATTGTGACACATTCTTCCAAACAACAGCATAGTTTTTGAATGGCAAAAAGTAAATACAGACTCTGGAAAAGCAGGTGGTATGAGCTATACCCAGTAGCTGGAGTGTTTTCATATTCTATGAAAATAGTTTTCTTCACATACACCATACAAGGGTGGAGTACTTTGCCCATAATTGGAGCATTCCAGGGAAGTTATAAGGATCTTTGTAAACTGGCATAAAGGATTAAAAGTTGTCATTTTCTGCAAGGTACAGTTGTTTTTCCCAATAAAATCAATTATGTCTGTGCCATGTGTCTATAGTAGCTATGTATCAATATGTATATTTTAATATTGTACATTTGAATTTGAAAACTCCTGTATCTAGTAAGATACATTTTTCAAATGAAATACTCTACAATGTATAAAAATAATATATATACTTAAAAATGATTTTTAAGATAGAAATAATTTTTAAAAGGGCATATAGAGTCTCAGCTTCACTGATAAATTGATCATCCAAATCTATCTTTAGATAGCCTCTTTTATAAGTGCTAAAGATAAAACCCCAGAAACAAGTCAGAGGCACTCTGGAGGAGTGATGATTCATGAGACTTTCAGGATAGCACAAGTTTTTAAACTGCAGATAGATGTTGTAAAAATATACTATTGAAACCACCTTATTCTGTGCACTTATGTTTCAATTAAGTACATTTTCTGCATACATGCACACCTACCTCCAACAAATGTCATCAGCTACAACCATGTACTAGTAAAATATAATATAAAATAATAATGTAAAAAAGAGTTTACATATAAAGATTTAAACTAATATAGCTTTTTAAATAAATTATGCTTTCTGAAAAAATCTATGAGGTTTAAAAGAATGACATTACAATTGCAGTATTTGGTATAAAGCCTTCCTGTGTCATCTCAAAGTCAGTGGTTCATTGTGGGATAGATCAAAAAAGCGGATGATAACAAATGTTGTAGAGAATGTGGAGAAAAAGGAACCTTTGTCTACTGTTGATAGGAATGTGATTGGGGACTGTCATTATGGGAAATAATGGAAGTTCTTCAAAACCCTAAAGATAGAATTCCCACGTAATGGCTCCACATTAAGGCACCCACAGTCCGCTTTCCAAAGGAAATGAATCGAATATGCTGAAGAGATTTCTGCATCTCCAGGTTCCTAGCACCATTATTCACAAAGGCCAAAACAGAAGCAAACTAAGTGTCTATCAGTGGAATAATAGGTAAAGAAAATGTGGTAAATACACTCAACATAGCATGTCTAGTGTTAAAAACTGAGGAAAATTCTGTCATTTATACTTAGATGGTTGGAATTAGAAGACATTTCGGTGAGTAAAATAAGCCAGACACAGTAGGAAAAATACTGTATGATCTCACTTATAAGTGAAATCTAAAAAAGTTGATTTCCAAAATAGATTAGAAAATGGGTTACTAGAGATGGGGAGAAAAAGAGAGGTGGAAAGGTGAGATATTGATCAAAGTGTGCTCCAAATACTGGTCAGACTAAAGGAGTAAGTTTTAGTGACCTACTATACAATATGGTGAAAAATCATGGACATATATTTGTTTTCACTTTTTCTTTTATCTTCTAGTCTTTACATCAGAATTTCTGGTCAGCGTCCACTTCCAAACACATGTCTGGGTAATTATTGCCCCTTGTATCACTGAAATGCTTAAGTGCCAATCATTTCCCTCCAGGTTAATTACAGTTACTTCCTAGTAAGGCCCCCTCTTCTGACTCTGTCGTTTGTGGTCACTCTCTTTGGTACTTCTTGTAGTAACTTCCTTCATTGCTTGTGAAAGTTGATCACAAGCCCTTCGTAGAAAGGGCATATTCTCTTCACTGTCTCTGTCTCTTCACTCTGTCTATGTCTATTTTCCTATCCTGAAAATTCTACTGACTGCACTTTCAAATTCGGTCTGAATTCTATCATTTCTATCACTTCTACTGCCATTGCACTGGCCCACAGCCCACACAATTCCCCTGTGAAGTATTGCTTGATCCCCAGATTGCACATCTTACTTTAATTTCTTTCATAGTCTACTATCTATGCAGCAAGAGTCTGATTATAGAATTTTTCAATGATTTCAGCACATTCTGTATAAACACTAAGTCTTACCCACATCCTTGGAGGCACCTGGATCGTGCTCCCTCTCTGGACTTGTCTCCCTCAGTTCTGCCTTTTGAGACTTTCAGTTTTATAAGCCTCTTCACTTAGTTTTCTTTTCCTAGAATTCAGGTTTAAATGATTGACTGAAAATGGAAGACCCACCCTGAGTAAACTTGTTGTGTAGATGGTATAAAAGGGAAAGGAAGACAGAAGACTCCCTTCTGTTTCTTCAGAGGAGCTGCAGTCTTCCCTGAACTTTGGACATCATCTGCTTCCAGATAGACTCTTTAGCCTCTCATCACAGACCATTCAGACTCCTGATACGACTCACTCCTGGCCTACAACTGGCTCCTTCAAGTCTCCAATAAGCAGACAGGTTTTTCATGTTATTCCACACTCTATTCTGTGGGCCAATCTTGTAAATTCTTTCATACTTTAATATTTTACATTGAATCTGTTTCTCTAGTAAATGCTGATATAGGACCTACTTCCCTTCCAGATATCTCTCCAAAAGAACTAAAGACATCATATTACAGTGACACATGTATACCCATGTTTATAGCATACTTATTACATTTAATAAGTAATCATTCTAGCTATTCTAGGTCTATAATATTCTAGATCTATAATATTCTATATGCATAATATCTGAATCCTGGAAGTGGCCTATATCTTTATCAGAAAATCAAAGGATAAAGACTACACTTCTGCCATGAAGAAAGGTAAAGTTTAGCCACATGTTGAAAAATGGATGCAACTTGAGACCATAATGATAAGTGAAATGAATCAGACACACAAACTTTAATACCAGATAGTTTCT
>PVIR01041621.1:0-12658 GCA_004026965.1 Petromus typicus | reverse complement strand
GTGGAGACCCACACCCAGCAGCAACCAGTACCACATACCACAGTGCCGGGCGTGGTGGCTCACGCCTGTAATCCCAGCACTCGGGAGGCAGAGGCAGGAGGATTGTGATGTGAGTTTGAGGCTGAGCTCAGGGCCAGCCTGAACCACAAAGCGAGACCCTGTCTCAAAAAACCTAAAAAAAAAATAAAATAAAATAAATGAGTAGGAGGAGAAGCATAAATAAGGGCACTTGTCTCTCCACAGAATACTTCCTGATGGACAGAGACACAGGTTGTAGCAGCCATGCAGGGAAGGGGAGCAGCACAGAGGCAAGGACTGAGCTGGCAAAACAGTGGAGCTCCACTGCATGCCCCACATTTCTCAAGTGCTTCTGACATATGCATGCAACATTTTTTGAAACATCAGTTCAACATTTTTAGGGAAAAAGAAAATTCTGGGGTAAGGGAGTTTCAAGATAATGAAGTCCAAGCAAAGCCTTCAACAATGACATCACAGATGCTCAGCCCCAAAGCCATACAGCAAACCTCAGAAGTGCCATTTTTGAAGAGAAATGACCTGCGGCCTCAACGCCAGGGAGGCAGGTAATACAGACATCAGAAAAGAGGCTTCTGGGTCCTGTGTGAGACCCCAGCAGCCAAGAAGCACAGCGGAGCCAATGTTGAGCTCTAAGAGCCCCCAAAAGTCGAGACACATTCAGGGCCAGTATGTAAGGGAAAAAGCTGAAAATCAGAGGCAAGTCTGAGTCCTCACCTCAGTGGCAGCCGAAATACGAAAATGATTAGTAGGTGCTGAAGGTTCCTCAGAAGGGCACCACTGTACCCCTGTAGCCAGAGGTCACATCCTACACCTTAATGCCCTCCCAGGCATACCCCTGGGTATCACCTCTATTCTCAGCTCTGGGAGGCCCAAAACATCCATATCTTGCTTTTCTTGTTGAAGAATTTGGGGTTCATTCTCCTTGCATGGGGATACACCCAAAGGCTTCAGGAAGGCACTGCCCCATCCTCTCACATAGTGGCCACTGGCCACCATGCCACCTGCGCAAGGCAACTGCCAGCAGCATGCAGTGCTAGCTCAGCCAACACCTCCTGCAAGGATAAAGGGAAATAAAGAATCTGGAAGTTTGTTCTGCTAGGAGAACCTGAGCTTCTGAAGTGACATTCTCCTGCTGTATTCAGCTTCTCACTAGGGACGCCCAGATAATGCTGAAGCATTTTTAGGTCACAGCTAGTCCTACCTACCCACTTACCATGGAGCTCAGCAGCCGCAGAACGGGAAGTGCTGGGGGAGCCTGCAGAGCAGGAGCACAGCAGCGGGGGCGAGAGGGAAAGTGTGCAAGCACAGCTGCTTCCTGGGACCACTGAGGCACAAAGCCCTCAGGTGGAGGAACAAGGGACCAGCCCAGACAGGGAAAGAATGTGGCCTCCTTAAGAAAAAGGACTCAGGTCCAAGCTACAGTGGGGCCCGGCTGCTTGCTGAAGCCCAATGAGGCCCTTGGGCATGTCATCCCCCACACCCACTGTCCCCAGCTTGGTGTGAAGGCAGCTGCCTGGTGCCTCCCCTAGAACCTGGGGCAAGGAACAGACTACACTTGCTTTTATGGGCCAGCACCTACCCCTAGTGAGGGGATCAATAAAGACACAAAAGTTAAGCAAGAAGAGGGAGGAGCAACCCCTTCAGTACACAGAGTTAATACCACCCACAGATCAGTGTGGGGTTTTGCTTTCAGAAGCAGAATGTGCCCAGACAGAATCAGGACTGCTCATTTTACATGGGGACAGCAAAACACCCACTCCCAAACTCCTGCCAGTGGGTGGCCACAAAGATGCCCTCCTCCTCCTTCCCTTTCTGACTAAAACTATGTAAGAGCTCAGGGGAACACAGCACAGAGAAGCCACCAGCCAGAGCACATTTCACACAGGCCAAGCTTCTAATCAAGGCTCCCAGGGGCATGGCAGGGGACTGGGCAGGATGACACCCCAAACTCCATGTGCCCCAAGCCCCTGGGACAAACACAAATGTTTATTTGGTCTATCGATATTTACTAAATCTAAGAATCAGATCTACTACAGCCATATGTCAAACAATGATGTTTCTGTGACCAAAAAGCCACACCTAACAGTGATCCCCTAAGATTATAATGCACCTGCAATGGGATACCTCAATGAATAAGAGACAAGGAAAAGAAAACCTTAAGAGAGGAAGAAAGACACACCAAGTCACTGGGAGGGTTTAACAGAAATTTCTATAGACCTCAGTGAGTTCCTTGAAAGTCTGGGAATGCAGCCCCCACACCAAAGTTTTTCATTACTAGAGAGAGAGGGCCAGTGATTTAGCTCAGTGGCTTTGGTGTCTGCCTTGCAAGCACAAGGTCCTGAGCTTGATCCCCGGTACCACACACCACAATGCCTGGCACAGTGGCTCACAACTGTAATCCCAGCACTTGGGAGGCAGAGGCAGGACTGCCTCGAGCTCAAGGTTAGCCTGAGCTGCATGGTGAGTTCAGGGTCAGTCTGAACTACAAAGCAAGACCCTGTTTCAAAAAACTACACAGGCACAGTCACCACACATTACACTCAGAGTGGGGAGGTATGACACAGGAAAGAAACAAAGGCAGCAAGCTGAGCTGCCAGGCATAATCCTGAGTAGAGGAACTCCTGTCCAGATAGTCTCAGGTGGGCCCTGAGATCCTGGGGAGGACGGCTCAGCTGGGTCACTGTCCCCTAAGACCTTCTCGGGGACCAGAGGCAGACGCTGATGACTGTAAGTTGGCCTGGGACTGTGTGACTTAAGTTTTCAATAAGAGCTCAAAAAGTTAAAGTAGAATAAAAAGTTTAAAAACAGGAAAAAGCTTATGGAAGGATAAAAGAAGAGTATCTTTGTACAGCTATATTGTGTTTGTTTTAAAAGCTAAGTAGTATTAAGTTGACTAAAAGTTTACAAAGAAAATGTTAGTGTAAGCTACAGTGAATGTACTCTTCTCGGTGGTAGGAGGATTTGTGTAGTTCAACTCAGTAAGCAGCCCTGGTTGGCCTTGAACTCTCATCAATCCTCCTGCTTCAGCCTCCTAGCTAGATTAACTTATTACAGAAGAAAACAAAATGCAGTTCTGCCGGAGGGCCCTAGTCCTTCACACCCACTCGCTGGCTGCTGTCTCTCGCTTCCTGAACTTCCAGAGCAGAATCCAGCCCACAAGTTCAGTTCCTGCTGAGGGCCCACACAGGGCACCACTCTGTATCTTTTAGACCCTATTTTTGGTGTACTTTCTCTATGTTTTGATATATTTAGATACACAAATCCTTATGTTGCCACAGTTGCCTACAGCACTCAACACAGTCATGAGTTTGCAAGCTGAGAGTGACAGACTGCCGTCAGGCAAGCGTGACATGAGGACACTCAGAGGCACTGGCAAGACCACATCACCTTAAGGTGCACTTCTCAGGACTTACCATGTTCTTAAGTGACACGTGACTGTGCTTAACTCAGACTGAGAGCTGTCACTATACCCTCTCATTTAACTCTACAGCAGCACTCTCAATGAAGCACTAGTAGCTTCTGCCACACACGAAAAGAAGGAAATCTGCCCATGGCTGGACAACTCAGCCCTGTCACAATGAGCAGGAAACTAAGGGTTTTTGGACTCCAAGATTCACGCTCTCATCCACACTCTAGGACTTTTAAAGGGGAAAAGAGGCTAGAGCCAGGAAGTGAGAAGATGAAAGTGGTAGTTTTAGAGGATGAAGCAAACCACAAGAAGAGGAAGAGAAGGGCTCGTCCACTGGGAAGGCTTAGCAGCTCCCAGAAACACCGCGCCCCAGCTCCTACTTTTTTCTCCCATTCTCCCATTAAAAAAAGAAGGCTGCCTGGAGAAAAAGTCTCCTTCACAGCTGATGCAAGGGAAGATCACGAGCCTGGAGCATCGCATGGAGCATCAACACAGAGAGGCTACCAGGACACGAGGCAAACCAGTGGGAAGGGCGATGTGAAGGTAAAAGGTGAAAGGTCTGAAGCTACAGGATAAACACCCAGAACACACACGAACATAAATCACAAGCAAATAAATAAATGGGGGCCCTCTGCCTTCTACGTGTTCAGCAACAATGACAAGAGGCCACTCACTGTCTGGACAAAGCTCCTGGACCAGATCCCAAGAGCTAGCCCAAAATGGAGTCACCACACTAAACACCAGCTCACAGTCTCAACTGACATGGTGACACTAGCCAATCTGGGTTAGTGCAATAATCAAGTCCCTTCTGTGGTACACCCAGAAAGAAGGTCACTCTGAAATGGACACTCTACTTTTGCTCTCTGTTTTTGCTTGCCTCAGCCATTTCCTTCCCTATAAAACTGACTGCCTTCTCAATAAGGTAGAACACTCAACTCTATTGCATAAAATGAGGTGTTGCCTAATTCCTGAATTATAAATAAAAAACCAGTTAGCTCTTTAAACTAAATGTATTGTAATTCTGTCTTTTGACAAGTATAATTATACTTAATAAATGTAGGATGATGGAAATAGAAAATCACTAAGCCAACACCAAAGTAATAATTGTTTTAGGCACGCATAATCAATGCTTACTAAGATTAGTGGGCAAAAAACCATGCTGAGAAACAGATACAGGTGCTTACCTAACCTCCAAGTAGCTGCCCACAAGATACTTCCTAAGTACACAGGAAACACTGCAACTCCACAGTAGAAAAACATAGGCGCTACCACCTCAATCAAGTCATTTCGCCACCATCAGCAGGACCAGGCAGAAGGACACCACCAGCCTCCTGACACAAGGCACCCAGGACACAGGACACAGGACACAGGCCACTGCTGTGGAATTCTTGGACAAAACATCATACATGAATGTAGTCATAAGGAAGCATCAGATAGAACTATAGTTAGAGACAGCCACAAAAAGGAAAAAGGCAATTCTCTTTTTTTAAAAAAAGTGTCAAAGGCCAGGGGTTTAGCTCAGTGGTTCTGACACCTGCCTTGAAAGCACAAGGTCCGATTACCACATATAACAATGTCTGGCGTGGTCACTCACACCCACCAGCAATCAGTAGCACATACCACATGCTGGGTGTATTGCTCACACCTGTAACCCCAGCACTGGGGAGGCAGAGGCAGGAGGATTGCTGAGTTCAAGCTTGAGTTCAGGACCAGCCTGAACTACAAAGCGAGATACTGTCTTAAAAAAAAAAAAGTGTCAAAGTGATAAGAGACAAGGTCCAAGAAACTGTCTCAGAAGACATAACCACAGATGTAGTGACAGTCACAGAGTGAACCCTGCCATGGAAACGGGACAGTACTGGAACAATGGGAGAAACGTAAGATCTAAAGATGTGCTAACAGCAGTCCCTGATACAAGCAATTGGGGCTGGGATTCTGGCTTAATGGCACCACCACCTGCCTTGTAAGTTGGTACAGGGATGCTAAAATTTGGGGGAAGCTGGGTGAAGAAATACGGGATTTAGTGTATGATTTTGTGCAAATTTCTAGTAGGTCTGAATTATCTAAAAATTAACATTTTTAAAGACCAAATAATGACGATGATGATGGCAATGACAATAACAGACACTGACAGATCCATGAGAGAAGACATCAGAGCTTGGCTAGAGAAGAACAGACTGGTTCTACCTGCGACCGCAGCACACATGTCACATTCGGATCCCCTACTCCCCAGCACCCCATGGCCACCACTCCAGAGACCATAGCTCCAAGGCTCCCAGGGTAAGGTTCTCTGGACTCTGAGCCGAGCATCCAAGACATCCAGGTCATCCCCTGATGACCTCATGGGGAACTCTGCAGAATGAAGCTGCTTGCGCGCCACATGCAGACACCACTTCCAGAGCCAGTTCCTTGGCTGGAGACAGACATGAAGACTCAGGCTATGCCAGATCCTTTATGGCACAGCTCCCAACCTGTACAGATGTGGTCTACACAGTCCTAGGTAGTGTTGCAAGCTACCAAGGAAGAGTGGAGAAGGAGGGGAGCACACAGCAGGACCAGAGGGGAACTCACAACCTGAGACTCAGCAAAAGGGAAAGAAATGTGCATGCAAGATGCCTCTTGTGAGTTTAAAGCGGAAGACCAGAAAGTGACAAGAGTGCAAATGTGAAAATAAGAGGAAACATAAATGTTCAATGTTACCGGACGATGTGAAAATTCTAAGCCTGATCATTCTGAACATTTCTTTCAGCTTCCATCATCCACTCATTCAGCTGTTTAGCAAGGGCCAACAACAGTCCAGGTGCCAGAATCCCGGTTGACCAAGCAACCCTTGGCCCTGCCTCATGGGAAAGCCAGACGATGCCTAGTATGGACACATCCACGGTGACATCAGCTCAGGGCCAGTGATGGTCTGGGCTCAGCCCTGGACGCTTACTGGACTGCACTCCCCTCCTGACTCTGCCAAAAGGAAGAATGAGCAGGCACCAGGGGCCAAGGGAAAAGACACAAGAAGGTGGGATAGACAAAGACAAGAATATGTGCAGCCATGACTTGCAGGCCAGAACTGAAGACAACCTGCCTATGGCCACTATGGCTGCCGCCCAGAAGACATATGACAGTGGGAGGGGGCAACAAGGATAAAAAAAGCACCCCTGGGATCTCAGGTGCTCAGGAAGACTGGAGGACACACAGAAGGGAGCAGCAGCAGCAAGGCTGACTACAGAGGTGCTGCAGTCATCTCCACTTCCATGCCTGTCTGACCCTTCACCTGAACTTGCCAGCTCGGGGCTCCCGCCCCTGGACAAAAGCCTTTGCATGTCACAAGGCCCAGGCTTCACTCCTGAGACCTCTTCTCTCCCACCTGCACCTTCCACCTCAGGAACATCTAGGCTACAGCCTTCAATTCAATGTGGCTAAACTCTGATGTTTTTCAAATGCCTTTGGTCCCCGCTCTCCCCAGAAGCCCTGACCCAGGTCTACTGCCTGTCTGGTGATGTCAGCCTCTTGGTGGACACAGCCGCAGCCCGCCTGATCACTGGCAGAAGCTGTCCCTCTTGCGCATCAGCAATCGGCAGCTTCATCCTGCCAGTTGCCTAGCAACAGAGTTTGAGGGGGAGAAAAATATACAGCTACATTTAAAATTCTAAGTGTGAAAAACATGTATAATTTATTACTAAATATAGTCATTATATAGTAATAAAATGTAATTACCAAATATAATAAATACTAAACAGTCTATATACCTAGAAAAGTCAACGAAATCAAGTAAAGTATCAGAAACCACAAAGAGCATTCAGTATCAGTGAAGAGGACCTATGGAATAAAAACATTAAAATTCTACAGAAGAACACAGAACCAGTCTTGAATATAAAACATACCCTGTTCTTAGAAAGACTCAGTAATGTAAAGATGTCAATTCTCCCTAAGTTGAAACATAAATGTAGGGTATTCCCAATAAAAATTTCACCAGAATTTTCATATGGATAAACTGATTTCCAAGAATAGTCAAGAAAAGTCTGGTAAAAAATAAAAAGGAAAGAAAAGACTGGAGAGCAAAAGATTAAACATTAATCCTTCCATGTGTTAAAGTGCATTATAAACCTGTAGTAAATTAAATAGCTTCATACTGGCAAATAAATAAGACAAATGGTTTAACATTTGTAAAAACACAACAGAAAAAGATCACCCAGAAACATACAAAAACAAATCAGAATCCCAGAATGTCAAAGTGAGTGGCCTTTCAAAGAAAGCCAAAGAAGAAAAGGTAATAGCAGTGCAGAGAGAGGTTAGAGCCGCTAACTATCACCTGTGTCAGATCAGGTTCCCTGAGAAAGCTGGCAGGGCGGAAACAAAGCTAGTGGAAACTCTCTGGGGCCAATTTAGCAACATTCATCAAAATTAAAAACCCTTTGACCCAGTAATGACTACCTTGGGAATCAGCCAATTGATGCACCATGCACATGTTCCAAGAAATACATGCAAACCTATTTACTGCAGCATCAACTAGGGACGATGACACACTAAAAAAAACCTAAGTACACCTCATCACTCATTAAATAATGAAGTTAAGAACCACCGGGTAGAATACTATACGGCAGTTAAGAGAATTCTTAGCCACACATCAGAGTCACTGGAGAGCCACTGAATATGCACATGTGCCATGCAGGCTACACTCAGACCTGCTGGCTCAGATCTCCAGGGAAGGGCCCAGCAATTCACACAGGGACAGCAGTGGTGGGAGACCAGGGTGAACAGGCAGGGTGAGGCCAATTCCAACCCTGCAGCCGAGGGCCTGGAGGGCACTGTCCTTCTGGTGCAGAAAGGGAAAAATGTGTGTCTCCTGAGGAGTGGAGCGGTGCCCAGCAACAGGGCATGTGCAGTTAGTGCAAGCTGCTTATCCAGCACAACAAGGCACCGAACACTGGGGACGTGACTAAGTCAACACTCGCAGATGTGCTTTGTCTGCTCCTGCATTGTACTTAGCAGGCCATGCATTTACATTCTGTCATACACACATACAAACACACAGGTATAAATTTTACAAAAGAAGCTACTGATAATGGTGGTCTTAGGAAAAACAATCCATTCCCATTATATACTCCTCTCACTTTCAAAAATGTCACCCTCAATCCAACTCTGACTTACAGAAAGAAAACAGGACGGACACTACATCATGGGTACCAATCACAAAACTAAGATGGTGGCAAACAACAAACAAACAAGCTATCTTTTTGTCTTGTTTTTTATAGTGCTGGGAATCAAACCCCAGTCTCAGGCATGCCAGCGGGTGCTCTACCATGAGCTACACCCAGCCCTATTCCATTTCCTCTAGAGACATCTTAGGAAGGTAGGGAGAGAATCAGAGGGTCAACTCTGAGCCCTGGTGTTCACTAACTTATCTGTATTCTAAGTCAAACAAATCTATTTTTTTAATTAGGACATGAGAAAACAGGAAGTTTAAGCACTGGCTGAAAATATTAACAGATGAAACGGCATGAGGCAGAATTTATTTCAAAATAACACAGGACAGGAAGAAGTGGGCTGCTGCTGAGGTTGGACAACGAGCACGCAGGGAGTCTTATATGCCTCCTGTAGTTTCTATTTCAAATTTTACCTAACATTTTTTTGTGTGAGGCACATGTATCATTATTTTTCAGATAGGGTTCAGACTGATCTTGAATTTACCTGCCTCAGGAAGTGCTGGGATTACAAGCCCATATTACCTTTTTAATATAAAGAAAAATTGAGCATAATTATAAAATTTCTAAGAGAAGTTGGTTATGTTACCTTCAACAGCATCTCTCAAATAATCTGGCAATAACTGGTTCTTTCTTCACTGAGCAAGGTGATCCAAGCTCTATTCACAACACTGGTCTCACCTTCTGACACTTGTTTGTGGTAGATCTCGACTTCCTCTCAGTAAAAAGGAAACAAATCAGTGGTTCTCCATTTTTGTTTGGTTTGGTTTGGTCTGGTTTTCTATGGACTTTTTGTCTGTTTTTAGTTTTTCAGACAGGGTCTGGCTTTGTAGTTCAGGCTGACCCTGAAGTCACTATGTCACCCAAGCCAGCCTCGAACTCACAGCAATCCTCCTGCCTCTGCCTCCTGAGTGCAGGGAATACAGGCATGAGCCACCATGCCTGGATGGTTTTCTGTTTTTCGAGACAGTGTCTTGGTATGTACTCCAGTCTGGTCTTGAACAGGCATACAACTGTCTCCACGGCTTTCTACTCCTGTCCTTTTTTTACCTGGTGTGCAGCACATATCCTATCCAAGAGCAACAGCCACTGCAGGCATAGCAATCAACAGTGAGGTTCAAATGCAAACCAATGCAGGAAATTCTCAGGATACAAGGATCAGCAAGAAAAGAGACAGTCAGCCAGCCACACAGGCGCACTCCTATAATCCTAGCCTCAGGAGGCTAAGGCAGGAGGATCATCATGAGTTCAAAGCCAGTCTAGGCAACATACATAGTGAGTCCAAGGCCAGCCTGAATTAGAGTGAGACTGCCTCAAAAAAAACCACATACACACACATACACACACAAAAACACCCACAAAGAGAGACTAATACTTTACAAATGCATGTGTGTGCGTATATACATGTTTATATACAGAGAAGCTATAGAAAATATACCAAAAATAAAGAGAGGTGGGATTTTATATATATATATATATATATTTATATATACATATATATATATATACACACATACATACACAGGCCTATTTTCCAAATATTTTAAGCTGAGTATAACCAAACAGAAACACAAAGGGCTTTTCTTATTTAAGAAAAGAGAAATAACAGTAATAGTACCCAGGCACAGTGGCACATGCCTGGGATCCCAGCACTTACAAAGCTGGAAGCAGCCTGTGATAAATTAAATTGAAAACCAGCCTGTATCACATAGCAAGACCCTGTCCCTTTTTTGTTTTTTCCCCAGCACCAGTAATTGAACTTAGGACCTTGCATTTACTAGGCAGTCACAGTACCACTGAGCTACATTCCCAGTCTAAGACGCTGTCTCAAAAAAACATTTTTCTAACTAATTATGCCACTGTGATTCTACCAAGGATTCTGCCACAGTGGGCATCTGGAAAAATAGCCTTCACCAGCAAAGAAAGATTCTGCTTAAAGACAAACCAAGGCATCCAGTTTTCTCAGGCAATAGGACTACATGGAGAGGGTACCTATTATGGCTTATATCTAGCTATCCCCTCCAAGCTTCTTGAGATCATAATGTGGGCCTTTTCAGAGGTGGCTGGATCTACAGTGTGTGACACTAGGATTTATATGGTGCAATGCTAGGATCAAGGGCACTAGGATTAAGGGTGTAAGTGCTACCTGCCCTAAGTAGCCTTGTAAAATATAGGGAGAGAAAGAACTGTGGTCCTCTCTTGTGGCTTTATTGCCTTCTGCCCGCTGTGAACTGTTTTTCCTCTGTGATGTCACCTTGTCTTGGAGCCAGCAGAGACTTCTAGAAGCTGTGAGCTAAATAAATGTTTCCTCCTTTAACTCTGGTGTCAGGTATTTTGTCTCAGCAACAAGAAAAGTAACTAAAATGGTGCTCCACGCCCAGCATGGCCTACTTGCTCTGACAGCCAGCTGAGGGACACCAAGGGACACAGACATTCACATGTGGAAGCCCTGACCCACCAGGTGGCGACACCTGCAGGCAGGACTGTTAGCATATGGTTCAGCCATGGAGTCAGAGTCCTTGTAAAGAAGACCTCAAGGCTCACTGACCCCTTTTATCACATTAGGACTCAGCAGGAAGAAAGGCTTAGGAGCCAGAAAGTGTGCCCTCAACAGACATCAAATCAGCACCTGACTTGTACTTACAGCCTCCCAAACTATAAGCAATAAATGTCTGTTTTTTTACAAACCATCCATGCTATGGAATTTTTGTTATTAGCATCGGAAGGAACTAGGATGGTGAGCAAACCCAAAGAAATGGACACAAGCATGCACTGGAGTGTTCAATTCACAAAGCACACAGCAGTGAGAGGTAGGGGGTCTTTCCCAGTCACTGAAGCCTGCGACAAACCAGCCCTACACAGACAAGGGAGCACAGAGGGGCAGAGCACTGGGAGACCCTGCCGGAGAGGCAGAACGCACACAGCATGAGGAGACCAAAGACACCTCCAAGGCAGGAGGGAGATGCCTGATGGAGATGAGCATCTGCATGCATTCTCTTAGGAGGCTGACATTTTTCTCCCAAATGTGCCACTCCCTTCCCCAAAGCACCTGGGCCTATGACTAGCAGGCCACTCCAAGAACAGAGGAAAGAAAGGTCTCCTTGGTTACCATGTCTACCGTGAGGTGGTTCACACGACAAGTACTTCCTGGTCCCTCCACTCACGCTGCCACTCTTCTGTTCCCCTGTGCAGGGCAGATGGAACAGCCCAGCCAGATGTAGGCTCAAGGAATGTCCTCCAGCAGCAACATCACGGACACACCACATCCCCCGGGAGAGACAAACACCCTGTCCCAGCACTCAGGACAATTGTCTCCAGGTGAAAACCAACACTATTATTGCTACTGTTGTATCCCTTTCCCCTTTCCAAAAACATTCTGTTCACTATTTATATAAGGAAAATCGCAGAACTGGCACAGGCTTTCAGAGATTTCCATCAGCATCCAAGCACCCCCACTGCAGCTGTCCCTTGGCTGCCTGCAGCGACACCTGCAGGTTGGCAGCCTGAACTGCAGATGATATGCCAGGGGCAGCGGGTAAGAGGGCCCTGCCACCTTGGCTTCTACTGAGAGGGAACCAAGGACAGGACAGTAGCTCACAGCTCAAAATTCCAACAGGTCAAAATATCAACGTTAACAAGAATTTGAAAGAAGCTGATTCCAACCCTCCTTGATGACTCTGAGGGGTTCAAGACTCCAATGGAAAAAGTAACTACAGATACAGTAAAAGGACAAAAGAACTAGGAGTCGGAAGATGTGCCTAAACTGCTGCAGTGTCTGTAGAACTTTTAACAGCTAAGAAAGGTTTTTCCTCTTTGTAATACAAAGATTTAACTTCTCCACTGCTGACTGTAGTTTTTCTTCTTCTTTATTTCTTTATTTATTTTTGAGAGACAGGGTCCAAATTGCCTTGGCTAGCCTTGAAGTTGTCCCAAGTAACTAGGATTACAAGTATACAACACCAGAATCAGGCAATAAAGTATTCTTTTTTTTTTTTTAGGTTTTTTGAGACAGGGT
>PVIR01041620.1:0-12661 GCA_004026965.1 Petromus typicus | reverse complement strand
TTTTAAGTGTACTTTATATATGTAGACAAGACACACTTGGCTAAGTAATGATAATTCTCTTTCAAAAGTAACTCATCTAATTTTTTTTCATAATATGAATGTTAAAAAATTCAGTGTACTAAAAGAAATAGAAACTGGAACAGCAATAAAAACAAAAATGAGAACTGCAAGCACAGAAACTATACACAAATGCCTTGAGGATATCTACTAGGGCCTTTGAAATTTTGGTCCCCCTTTGGCTTCCTAGAGAGAGAACATGGGTGAAAGAATTTTAGTACAGCTGCTCCTTGACTATCAGCAACATTCCCAATGCATCCTTGGAAACCCAAACATACTCTAAGTCAAAAATATGAGTTCCAAAAGCATGTAATAATCTAGCCTACTATACATGATGGTTAGCAACAAAGGACTGTGCAGGATACTGATAATTAACCCCGGAAGGAAGAGTCACATGAGAACTATAGCTGCCTGCTGCCTAGGACAACTACCTAGTGCCTGAAGAAATTAGTGCTGGTGTAGGAAGCTATCAAAACTTATAATTTTCAACTGTGAATATTATTTATTTTCTATTAATTTCATGCTATTGCAAAATAAAAACATAAATATTTCAAATAATCATGAACCAGGAACATTTTAGTTCTTTAGATTGATCATCATGCACTAGTGAAAGTGTTTGAAGTGTCAATTAATGAATAGCTTTATTATATTAAGAATGTTAAAGTAAATGCCTGATTAATCATACATTATCTGTTTGCCATTTTTCATCCAAGTAAATTATTTTTTTAATGTTTTTTGAGACAAGTTCTCGCTTTGTGGTTCAGGCTGGCCCTGAGCTCAGCCTCAAACTTACATCACAGCAATCCTCCTGCCTCTGCCTCCAGAGTGCTGGAATTACAGGCACAATCCACCATGCCCGGCATTGTAGTATGTGGTGCTGACTGCTGCTAGGCATGAATCTCCACACCCAGTATTGTATGTGGTTGCCAGGGAATCAAACCCTGGCCGTTACAGTTGCAAGACAGGCGCCAGAACCCCTGAGCTAACTCCCCGGACCATCCAAGTAAATTTTTGACATTAGATCTATCATTATATTAGTTTATCTGTCATTAATATAAAATAAATTCTAATTATAAGCATATAATAAGTTATATATCCAAAAGTGTACATGTGTATGGACTGTGTTCTTTGTATGAATATGTGTTTATTTGTTTTTTTGAGACAGGGTCTTGCTTTGTAGTTCAGGCTGGCCATGAGCTCAGCCTCAAACTCAGCAATCTTCCTGCCTCTGTCCCCACAAATGCTGAGATTGCAGGCATGAGCCACCATGCTGGCACTGTGGTATGTGGTTCTGATTGCTGATGAGCATGAGTCATCGCGCTCGACCTTAATTTTATATGGTTACCAAGAATTGAACGCAGTCCCATCAGCTTGCAAGGCAGACGCTGGAACCACTCAGCTAAATTCCCAGCCCAACATTCTATACTTTAAATAAATGGCCACACATTTTGCCTTTGTAATCATCATAATGGGGAAATTTGGAAAAATTGCCATCACCATTTCAAATGTCATCTACACTAGCATTACATTATGTTGAAGAAATTAGAATAAAAATATATTCTAGAAATTGAAAACACTTTTTTAAAAATGTTTAACGAAAAGAAGGGAAAAACTTTACCATATTGTCATTTATAAGATACAATATTTAACAATTCCAAAGTTTAAACTCCCTAGAATCATTCAATGAAAACATGAAAAATTAACATCAAACCTACATCTGAAAAATCCAAACAATCTCTCTCTTTTGTATGAAAATCACTTTTAGATTTTAATGATCAAAAAAGTCATCTAAAGTACTTCTGTTAAAAATTAAAATATCCTTTTTGAGAAATTTTAAAGTTTTTACTTAAATTCAAGTCTTTACAAAGAGAGAGGAAAAGAAGTAGCTAGCTAATCGACTGAGAGACTATTTCTTCTAAGTGTATTTCAGTTTTACACCCAAAGCTTCTATTAGTGTTAATGGTAGTCAAATACATAAATTCACTGTGCATCAATAGAAGACTTGAAGATGAAATCTATAAAATGAATAAATTAAATCATTATGAGTAATTCACTGGCACATGACTTCATCTATTTTCTCGCAAGTACGTAGTCTGACTTTTTGAAACGGCACTTTAAAAGGTTTTACAAAATAATTGAACAGCCTTTCATTTGGCTTATTCTTCACTTAGATCTCTTCTAATATGTGTGAAGTAGGTTTTAAAATAAGAGATTGGATGGTAACAGCAGTAATTTCTCATCAGGGAATATTTAATAAGTGGAAGCTATTAGCCAACTAAAAGACACAAAATAGATTAATCTTTCAAAGATACATCAGTTTGGTGGTATCAGTTATTCAACTCTCAGAGGGAAAATCTTCCTGACAATTGTATAATGGTAGATTTACATCTAATATCATTTCTTCCTAATGCATGATTTTTTTTTATTTTTAGAATTATTATTTATAATTTTTGAAGATAATAAAAATTAAGATTTTCACTGTTGAATATATTCCTGAAGTATGATTTTGGTTGGAATTTGCTATGAGATATAACTTTATTTCTATATTGGTATATTATTTTATTTACACATTTACAGAATAATGTTATTATACAGAATAACATATAGACCTATATAATCTAAGTATGACAATTAAACTATCATTAACAGGGAATATTTCTAAGTAAACTTGTCTTTACTCACAAAAATAATTGTATACTAGCAGATTTCAAAAATATAAACAATAACAAAATAAAACTGGACTCTTCTGCTTTTATTTTTAGTTAAACTTATGATAATTTAAACTTACCTGTAGCTTTAAAATTATTTTTCTTGTTTTGGTATAATTGCCTTCCTCCTTTTTAAAATGCACACTGTCAACATTTAAAGATATTAAGTACAATGGCAAAATGATTCACCTTTACTACAATGAAAGGGCCACAAGACCACCTATCATCTATGGAAAATATTATGATGGACCCTTAAAGTCACACTTAGTAAGAATATAGAATGCTAAAAAACATTTTTGATATTCCCAGGATAAACTGGAGGGAACTAGTGGTAAGTTAGTGAGACTGTGCCCCCTCTATCATTGGCAACATTGACTCTAGGATGTTTAGTAAAACACAGGGAAAATATTGTACCTGCCCACTGTGAGAATCTGTAGTCAGGCACACCCCTGTCTTAAATTTCTCCCTCATGTTCTCATTCTCTCTTTCTCTCTTTTTCACTCTCTCTGTCTGTCTCTGTCTGTCTGTCTGTCTGTCTGTCTCTCTCTCGCTCTCTCTTTTTCTCTGGCTTTCTTCATTTCTTTCTTTGCTTTCTTTTCTCTCTCCTTCCCTTCCACCCTTTCTTCCTCCTTCCATCCTGCTTCCCTTCCTTGCTCCATTCCTTCCCTTGAACTGTCCTCATATTTCTACACTTGCTTTCTTAAAAAAAAAAAAAAATTATCACTACCTAACAAAAGCTATCATAAGCAAATGCTTTAAAAAGCATTTAGTTTTGTTACTCATTCACCATTCCACAGAATTTGCTCTGTATTGGTTGCTGTACATGATATTTTAAGTACCATTAAAATATTTAAAAATTGAAACATGTTGCATTCAACAATGAAATGCAGAGCTCTGTTTGATTATTTGAGAATACTGAAAGTATGAAATTATTAAATTTTTCAAAAAAGTTGACACAAAAAATTCTTGCAAGAAATAGGGGAGGTCAAGAGATCATCACTAAGCTTAGGACAATCACAACAACTTCTTCAGGCATACTCAGTCTAAAATGAAAAAAAAAAAGTTTGATCATTAAGAATAGTCCTTAGGAGAATTAAATCCATAAATGTTTTTAGTCCCACACTTCTACAAAGAGGTGATTTATCAAAAGCATTAATGATAGCTATTTCTTTTGTATACCATAGCTCCCATGTACAGATAGAAAATGTATGTGAAATTGCAAATATTCATGATAATTAAAAGTAAATATTCTAACTGAATTATTTTGCAGCTCTTTCTCAAAACTACCACCATTGCCATGCATGGGGCATACACCTGGAGTCCTAGTACTCAGGAGACAGGCAGGGAAAGGACCATTAGTCTGAAACCTTAGCTACACAGCCAGATTGTGTCAAAAAACAAATAAAATGTCTCATGAAAGGAAAATTTTCATCCTTGCTATATAGTTTAAAATAGTTTAAAAAGAAAACACTTCTTATGTGTTTAGCTTATGCTTAAAAGAGTGTCTGGTCTGTTGTATAAAATAGCAAGTTGAATATTCTCATTTAATGTAATGTATTTTTTATAATTATACAAGTATGTTCAACAGAAACTATCTGTTTACTCCATGGCATTTAAATGGACAAATATAACAAATTTAGTGTTCTGCAGGTGTAAGAAAGTCACAAATGAATAAAAATACTCTGTAAGTACAGTCAAGGGAATAAAGATTAAAACTAAAATACTGAATTCAAAATCTACAGTATCAAATCTCTCTCTTATTTCACTTCCATTATTCTGCCCCATGGGGAATATCCAAGTTTTGCCCACAGTAATTTAGAAGCACTGGTTCTGAAATAGAGGGAAAGGCATCATCGGCCATAATTGAACCATTCACTCAGCTTTCCTTTGAGAGCATATTTGATTGGCATAATATAAAAATAGAATACACATTTAGAAATAGACTTAAAACTACTCTTAAAATGAGAACTAAATGGTTCATGAGATTGATGAGACAAAGATTCTATTACTTCAAATCACTGGCTTGAGTCCAGCATACATGAAAGTGACTAATTCACTGCCAGAGAACAATCTTCAGAAAATGATGTGGTATGTAACTTAATGCCTCTGTATGAAAAGATCTTTCACCAAATGCTAGTAACAAAAATAAAAATCTTCCCCAAATAAAAAAGCAAACAACTTAAAGTATTCATCTGTCATCTTACAGGTATTCTCCAACATTTTATATAATGTTGAGATCATTTGACTATAAGCACTTGTACAAATGTCTCCTGAGCCTCCAGTGTAGCAAGAGATCTAAGCCAAGTGATGTCTCAGAAAAGATTTGGGGTCTCAGGAACTATGAGTGAATGTGAGTTTCCATTTCTTTTCTGATTGTGCCAATGTAATTAAATATCATTTGCAAGTCCCACTGTTTCTTTCCTAATTCAAATGTCCACATCCAGGTCTAACTTAATGATCGGAGTGCACAATGGGATATGGGATGATTTGACACTCATGAAGTCTTTTATTTCTGCATCTGAAGTGTATCCTTTTCATTATCCTCTCCTCCCAGTTCTGTCAGCTTCAGTGCCGGGCACTTCCTGACCTTTGCTTTGGAAGAATGGATAGATTTGAAATGAACACGTGGAATGATAGATAGATTGCTGGATTCTGCCAATTTTTATTTAAAGAATTAGTCATATGTAAATGAATATTCCCCCACAATGTCTCTATTAATCAACTGAGCAGAAAATATAACTGTAAACCTATGCAATATTAAGAGCAATATTGTCATGAAAAACAATGCTTTAATACATTGTCCAGGGAAAATAAAGGATGTATTTAATTTCTTTGGGCAGCAATGATTTTTCTCCTTTGAATGGGCTGATCTGAATCAACTCTCCTCACTCTGAAGAATAATAGTGAAAAAAAATACAGAGAAACAAATATACAAAAAGTACACAGTGAACAAATAGTATGAGGCTATTTCATGGTAAAATAATTAAGTAAATATTGCCTTCCTGTTATTTTATTTACTTGTAAATTATTAAAAATTATTATAGTAAATGAATTCCTAGAGAAAGAAGCCATGTAAATAAGTATTTCAAACATAAAAGGCAACTTAGACCAATTCTGTCCACAGGGTAAAAACTACTTTCCCTAGATGAAATATAATTAATTGGGACTAATACCTGAAGAAGATGGTAAGTGAAAATGGAGATCCATTGACAAGTTTACACAGGAAAACAAAAGGAAGAACACTCTCTAGTGATTGGGCATTAATGTCGCTTCTGTAGCGGGAACAATAACTCCGCAGGATAAATTAAAGTGGCCCAGGAGCCAGACGCCAGCTCTTCCTATTTCTCTGGGAACAAACTATTCAGGGACTCCTTCTCTTTACATACGTTCATAAAAACAGAAAAGTATGAATGTATTCTATAAACTTTTAAGCATAAATGAAATAAATGTTCCCATTAAATGTCTTACTATTGGACTAGATTAAGAAGGACTTAAAAGCTAATACTTCACATTATATGTAAACGCCAATAATTTTTTCTCTGAAAAATATTCATAGTTACAGAATGCATCATTTAACAAATGCAACATACACACACTCACACATTTAGTAAGATGTGACTTGTTTCTAGACTGCTTTAGGTGGCACCAGTAATATTTGTTGCACTTTTCTAAAAGTGGTGACAGTTGTATAAAATATTTAATATTGCAAAATTTATGTTATAAATGCAGAGAACAAAATATAACAGCATATGTTAGCTGATGTGGTCACTAAAACAAATAAGATAATTTATGCCAAAATTTTGTTAAGTGTATTTAGATATTACCCTAGTAAAATGATGAATGTATGATATTGTCCTAAATATCCAAGTAATGATAATATAGCACTATGTGAATGAAAAGGACATTTCCCTATAGCACTGAAAAATCTCAAGGCAATGAGAAAAATTATAGTATGCAAGGAACAATGTGTGGTATGTCGTAAGAATGCAATGGTTTATTATCAAAATAATAATTTACCTAAAGGTAAAATTAGATTAAGTAAGTCTATAACACATGTCTGTAGGCAATTATTTAAAAGAAATAATTAGCTATAAACAGTTTTAAAATACAATAACCATAACTGATTTGGCTTAAAAGGATTGGGATTAACAGCTGGGCTGGAACAATTGACTATATCTAAACTGCATTTTCAGAAGAGATTGTAAGACCTTACTTACCAGTCACTAGAGCAAAACAATCTAGTAATAACCAAATATAAATTGCAGGGCTCTTAACTTGGAGACAAATGATACAAATATATCTATAGTCATGGTAGAGAAAAGTATTCAACATTTCATCCTAAGGAAATATATATGAGTATAGGAAATTTCTTAGGGCCTTTTAAGTTTAAATACAATATCAAGGAGATAGTGCATCAAGTTAAACAACAAATGGTGTAAAAATGTAAGTAACCAGTTCTAGTAAGACCTGCCTGTAATATCAACACTGTGAAGCTGAGGTAGGAGGACCACACACTTGAATAGCTACTCTGTGAATTTGCAGAACTTTAGTTCAAAATCAAGTCTTCAAAAAAAAAAAAAAAGCTGGGAATGAAGCTCAGTGAAGAGGCCCTTAATTCAATCCTCTGAAAACCCAACTAATTTAAGGAAATGTTAAATCTTTCTTTCCTATTTTTTTCCTTTGTTTTTTTCAGTACTGTTTATTGAACATAGGTGCTCTCCCACCATAGGCAAGTGCTCTACTATTGAAGTGCCTCACCTCTTTTTATTGTTCTGAGACATGGTCTTTCTATGTTGCTCAGGGTGGATGGGATTGGTGATACTACTACTTCTGCTTCTTGAGTACCTAGGATGGAATAATGAATATGCACTACTATGCCTGGGTCTGATTTTTTAAAAATTAGTATCAATGCATTGGTTGTTTACTCATGAAGTAAATGGGCATAAACTATGAAGAATAAATTAAATATACTTAGGATTAAAGTGTATCATAAATTTTAGCTAGCCAAATAAATAATCCTATTGTACTAGCAATCACTTTAATTATTTTGAAAAGTTTGCTAAATCAGGTCAGAGCAAAGCTCTCTGGCCCTTACCTATGCTTGCCACCAAAGTTATCCAACCTTACTTCAAGCAAACATCTGAGTTAAAATGTTGGACAATAAATCTCATGGAAAAATATATAAAATACTAATGTAGCATAAAAGAATTTGAATTTTGTGTGTGTATAAAATCATAGAAGAGACAAAAGATAAAATTAACTGGTCTTTCAAGGGAGAGAGAGAGAGAGAGAGAGAAGAAATGAGACAGTAGAAGAAGAGAAGACAGTTGACATGTCAACTAAAGGAGAGATCTGTAGCCTGGAATGATAATTATGTGTCAATATATGTACATTACTCTTGTGTATGTGCTTGGTGAGTTACTGTACAAAAAAGATGAGGTTGAAAGAGTGATGATGTCATATCATACAAAATATTCTTAGAGTTTGAAATATGAGAGGCCCTCATGGAATATCTGACATATAAATTTCCAAACTTTTTTAAAAAATAAAGATTCCATGTGTCAATTATGCATTGTGGAAAACCACTAGTTTTGATTTGGTATAATTTTTTTTGACATTAATCCAGCTTCAGAAACACCTGCTACCCCTCATCAGCAATAGGGACCTAAAAAATAATTTTTTTGACAAATGGTATAACTCTACTACCTACACTGTGGAACAATGACAATCTGCCTGTCATTCAATAAGTATATCAAAACTTCCTCCCAGAGCTTAATTCCCAGATTACTCAGTCTACAATAGCCTGCCAATTTTTCTGTCTATTATTTGAGGAAAAATTGTAGCATTTCTCCTGTTCAATTGCTCTATAACTTGCTTAGTGTACAACTAAATTTTATCCTTACTGTATATAGATATATAATTTGAGTACCAGGAGAAAGTAAAACATGATTGATCTTTTAAAACCTTTATTTACCTACCTCCTAGAAAACTTCATAGTCCTAGTATATGCACTTTAAAATTGATTTTATACCATTATGAAATAAATGTTATTGTTAAAGTTAAATAATGATATGTTTATATGCATCAAATATGGATCAAACTTTTCTATCACATTCCATAGTACAAATAACTGAAGTTGACTACCAAGTAAAAAATTCCTCTGTGAAAATGGCCAGAATAAATAAAACACCTGCTTTGGTCTAGCTTCTCTACACATGTACAGAAGGATGCGTGACAGACAGCTTACCATCAGGTTCACACAGCAAAATGTAGATTGGGATTTTTGAAGGGACTGTAAAAGAGTTAGGCTCAAATCTCTGAATACATTCAAATCATTCTTCCAAGTGAACAAAGAGAATAAATATTAATTAGAAACTTGATACAGTTTATAATCACAGTTATAAATCAAGGAAGGTTTGGAGCAAGAAGGTGCATTAAAGGTTTTGTATTTAATCTGTTTATTTTATAAATGAGAAATCTAGAGACCAGAAAAAAAAATAATTTAAAAGAGAGAAACAGTGCATTAATATTTAAGAGTTGATTATCAAGAGATAATTATATTTAAATTGAAAATGAAGCATCAGTCTAAGGTAGTGTGAAATGAACCAGAATAACATATAGTTGACTAAAACTGCAGCATTTAAAAAAATTAACATGTAGTAGCCTTGCTTCATTTAGTAGATCTATATGAAAGAATTTAAAAATATTTAAATCAAACACAAATCATTCCAACAAAAATGTAAAATGAAGATATTGCATATTAAAACCATCATTGTCTTATATAACCTTATGATAAGTTTACTAACTCCCATAGTAATGCAAAAGATAGCTTGATCTTTATACAGTTATTTTATAACATATATTTGTGCAATACAATTTTATTTAAAACTATGCTTGTGTTGATAAGGATAATTTCCTAAGTTTTATTTTTCCATTAGATATTTTTAAAGATATGCATGCACTTTAAAAAATCAATTAGTAACACGCAATGCATAGAATACAGAGGTGAAGAAAAATGTGCAACTTGGTTCTTAAATTTTTTTTAATTGAAATCTTTATTGGTACATTACATATATGCATCATGATTGCACTCCATCATGGGGATTTGTACCAGTATAAGACATAACTTAAAAAACACGTTTTTAATGAGTCAGTGTAACTTGTATGTCACATTGCTAGAAAGGCAATCATTGTCCATTATTCAGTCATTCATCAGAAAAGAGCATGACATTAATGTGGTCTAGTCTGAGCAATAGAAAATCAGATATATATCGTTATCACTGTGTCTAATGCTCCCAAAAATGTAAGATTTATCAAAATTTCCAGAAGTAGATGCTGTTCTCAAAGAACAATTACTGTTCCTCTAAACCAAATGAACAAACTGAAAATAAACAGAAGCAAGATTAAGAAAAACGATGACTATGATCACCAACTTATGAAAAGATACAGTGCTATTTGCTAACTATAAAATATAGTTCAGTTTAAAACATCTGAAAAAGTCTTTTATTATTTTGTGTACAACACATTCCATTTTTCCTCACTAAGAATAATAAAAAAATCCTATCAATGAAAATAATGATCACTAGGTAAAAGTAGATCATTTGATTAATCTCACTCAAAACGTAGGAAAAGAAACTCTGTGTGAGAATAATGCTATCACTCATTTTAAAGGGGACAATGTTGAGATTGTAACAAAAAAGTAAGGAAACAAATTTTATGTATATGGGGGGTGATATGGTGGGTAGGGCTATGGGAAAAAATGAGAATTAAGTTGTATCTTATACTGGTACAAATCCCCATTATGGAGTGCAATCATGATGTGTATATTTAATGTACCAATAAAGATAAAAATATGTTCTCTTCCAATATGTTTTTTTAAAGAATATTTCAAAATTTAAATTTCTATTGGTAGGAAGCAAAATGCTCTTTTGAGAGTGAGTGACAGTAACAATATTAGTCTTATGCTTTTCACACTAGAAACAGAATCCTTAGCAGTTGATACAAATGTATTTCCTACAGTAAATTTCACAAAGATAAAGAACTCAGAAAATTCCTTGGGGAAAAGAAGCAACTGTACAAAAAACTATTGAACACATTATACCTACTATCCAGAGTAATGGCTTTTCTTTCAATATCATGTCATTTCTCTACACAGCACGAGATAGAGAAAAGCAGCAATACGTTGAAGAATGAAGTGTAGAAAGCTGCTGGGGAGGGGACCTGAAACATACTAAATATATTTGTGGCAGAATTAATTCCAACACCCAGGAGGAAGCTGCTAATGCGTTCGAGTGAGCTGTCAAGTGAAACAGGAAAATTTTCCCTGCATTTTCTAATGAGTTTTAAAACACCCCCAGTATTTATTTTAAGACATTTGGCTTGTCAAGGTGGAACTCCCGTTCTCATTTTCAGATAATTGACTATTTTAAAAAATTCTTTACTCGATTTCAAAATATTAATAAAATAGTCCACTTCAAATACAATTCCTTTTATCCTGAAGGCACCTCATTAATTTCATTTTTATAAGCAAATGAAATGAGAGAGACCACTGAAGGTTTGTACCTTTATTAGTTCTTTCATTCTAACTTGTGGTTCAAATTTATAACTTTTTTTTCTATGAATAAAATACTTGGATTTTTTAAAATAGACAAATTTAATAGTAAGACATGCCATTTTATACATGCCTATGTGTGACATTTAATACGACTGTAGCTCTGATTTCCTAAAATCTGGTACCTGATGATTGTCCCACAAAAAAACTCTTAATTCATTTTTTATTCGTTTGGGTCATTAGAGATTAAAGTCAGAAAGTATATACATCAATTTAGAAGAAATTTAATTTAAATCAAGGCATCTAAATTAATTTATATTATTATTTAGGGAGATTCAACCTGATTAAATACCATCAAAGACTTACTGAACTTTAATAGAAGTATAATATGCATTCTGAATAACACAATGTTAAATTCACTTTACTTTTGAGGATAAAAAAAAGATTTTGGAATTTTTTTCAATTAAAATTGCTTTAATGTACAAAACTGAAAAGGCATTATTTAATAGTAAAATATTAAAGTGGATTGAACTTTGTTTTTAAATATAAACGGAATTTGAATGATATCAACATAAGATTCATAATTAATTTGTTAACCAATATTCTATTTCTAACTATTATGTTCAACTTCTTCCTTCTTTAAGACTTTTAGAATGTTAAATTTTAAATTCTTTAATTCCTAAGTGATGACTGAATTTAAATCACACATTAGCCCACATTAAATCTTAATTATTGTGAATACATTTTAAAATAATGGTTGTAAATTTCTGATATGATTCATCAGTTTGAGATTTAATTTAGAAAAAATCCCACTATCAACAGAAAAATATTTATTCATAGGGAGGATAGTCTTCTGAATTTCCTTTTCATAATCAGCAGTCTGATTTGTCACTGTTTTTACCCCAGGAGTGCCAGCATTTGCACTGTCTGATTCCGAAGTAAAGGAGTCTGTGCATAATCTGAGCCTTCTACAACTGAACCAAAGTAAAATAATGCAATATTTATGTATTCCAATCATAAGATATTAACATATTTATTCTTTGTGCTAATGATTTGTTTACACAATAGCATCACTTACTGCCAGGTTTACAAATAGAGATTTTAAGTCACAATAAGTTAAAACTTTTTAAAACTTCGTACTTTGGTCTTTCCAGTTCTTTTAAAAGAAATATTTCCAATATGTTTAAGATTCACTTATAATAAATTACATGTGAAATGCTTTATAAAAACATATATGCTTAATATTGAAACTGTTTATAATGACAAAAGTGAAGTAAAATGTCAGCAGATTACTTTTTATTTATATATTTATTTTGATTGTGATTTTCTTATATCTCTCTTGGAG
>PVIR01041619.1:0-12647 GCA_004026965.1 Petromus typicus | reverse complement strand
TGGTTCCTAGTTAATACGACAAAAGGAAAATGACTCCTCCAAGGGGAAGGGGGCTTTTCTTTTTTTTTTTTTTTTAGGTTTTTTGAGACAGGGTCTCGCTTTTGTGGTTTAGGCTGGCCCTGAGCTCAGCCTCAAACTCACATCACAATCCTCCTGCCTCTGCCTCCCGAGTGCTGGGATTACAGGCGTGAGCCACCACTCCCGGCACTGTGGTATGTGGTACTGGTTGCTGCTGGGGTGAGTCTCCACACCCAGTATTGTTATGTGGTTACCGGGGAATCGAACCCGGGCCCTTGCACTTGCGAGACAGGCACCGGAACCACTGAGCTAACTCCCCAGCCCCAAGGGGGCTTTTCTTAGGATCTTTGAGTCCAGTGTCAAGATCATGTCAGCTCAAAGGAGGAGGCGTTTTTCCTTCCATTACACAGTGTATCACTTTCAGATTCAGTGCACCTACCTACTTCTGGGTAGAGTATGTCTGAAAAATCTCCAGACTCAGAGTAGAAGAGACAGAGTTCATATCCACTCATGATAATATTCCAGCGAGGAGATTTTGGGAAAATCACTTAAGCCTATCTGTGTAATGAGGTTTGTAATGCTTTGCCTCCTATTGTGGAATTAGAAAGCTAAGTCTCCCTTTTGAGAAGAGAAATGTGAAATAGATCTCTACTTCTGTCTTCTCTGGCCCACATCTCCATATCTCTTTCAGCTCAGCCTCGATGAAAAGAATCATAGGTTAGGCAAGGGATTTTGCAAAAAAGATGAAGCAATCCTTAAACCCCACATTCTGTTTTATTCAGGGGCTGTGATGATGTGCATCATCTTTCTCTATCAACAACACATAGAAGGGTACAGAATTTAAAAAACCTGTCAATGAAATATGAGGCAAAGGTTGCAGGTAAAGTGAAATTTGATTATATTCAGTTCTTTTTCATGAGTTAGATGATCTCTCCATGTTTTCTCATATTCACTATACAAAAGATAAACATTTTCAGAGGCTTCAAACTCAGACTCCACAGACTTGCTTAATATTAATTTAGAACTCCAACCTTTAGGCCCCAAACTCACATTAACTCCAGAATTACAAAACATGCTTCAGAGGATATGTGTCATAAAATTCTCTCATAGGAATAATGTTTAGAAAATGTACCTTATCACTTGTATTTATGGTAAATATATACACAAGTTCCTGCTTCCCGTTGCCAATTTCTCCGATGGCAATAGAGAAAACAGTGAAGTTTGTGTTATGAAATGACTTTAACCTGTTGCAGATAATGCAATCATTGTCAGTATATCTGTCTGGGTCACCTTGCAGTTTGTTGAGAAAATCAAACCAAGTGATGCCCCCCTAAACCTTTTTTGACACTATAAAATGGAAAGTATATGTAAGGTACTGGGTAGCACCATTGGTAGGATGAGCTTGGAAGCAGGTTGGGACAACAGAGATAAGTACTAACTATCAACCAGGACCTTGGGAAAGAATCAAAGCCCTTTTCTCACATCATTTCATTGACTCCTTACAACCATCCTCAGAAATGAGGACTTTTAGAAGGACTTTTGTGTTAACCATCCTGGAAATTGTACCTGCTTGAGTGTAACAGCCATGGTGGCAGCCTTCATTCAAAAGGAGAAGAAGGCTTTAGAAGGCTTTAGAAGCCTTCATTCAAAAGATTATGACTTATGTTCCTATTTCATGTGAAGTTCACAAAGGTCGGTAAATACTATGCACATAAATAAGTTGCTTATCCTAGAACATGTCTGTTTTGTCCCACAATTATTGTTTAGACATTTTAGCAATGCAAAATACCTATTTCTTGGCAAAAATTTAATGCCTTTGGTTTGGTTTGTGCCCTTATCACGTATTAATCCCCCTACTGGAGACTTCCCAGCACAGAATGTGCGTTCTTCCAGATGGAATACACTGAACAGTAGAATCTATCCTCCACTCACTTCTGTCCAATCATCTTCAGGCCAAATTGTTTTTTCAAAGGTTTGTGCATCTCCCAAGATGGACTTTCCCCCCCTTCCCGAGTTTGGCTGTGTGAGCCATTAAGAAAGGGAAACAAATGGACCCACAGAGGGGGTTAAGACATGCCCTGGGTCACAAGCTCACTTCTTTCTGAGTCCCATCTGCCAGCTCAGGTTTCTGAGCTGCGGTGCAGAGACGGCAGGCTCATGTGTGCTTTTCATATTTTCCCTTCCTCCCTGCACATTCAAGTCCTTCCTGAGGAAGGCTTGACACAAGTTTAAGACCCACTGCCCAAACACGACTTGATCTCACCCACCGCGCTGACCGCCGGTCCCCAACGCACAGACCTCATTTGGACAGCGCGGCCCCTCACACACTTTTCTTTCCTTTTCCTTCACCTGTCCTCGAGCAGGTCCCTGTACACAGCCTGTGCGAGCATCCCCTCTTGCTGTTTCTGTTGATGATGGAAGCTGGAGGAACACTGTCAGGAAGACTCGGAGAAAGAAGCTCGTTTATTTCCGTGGCTAATTGAGAACGTCCGTGACTTCTGTTTCTGGAGCACAGGTGTGGCTCCTTCGCGCAGGCCTCGTCCTGAATTTATTCAACACCCGCACTCACAAAGCAGTCAGCGTGGCTCGCAAGTGCTAGCCTGACCTGGCTGGTGAAGAGTGGCTCCCTCGTCTGCAGGAGGAGGCTACCGTTCAGGCCCCAGAGGTTCCCTCTGCCTCTGACACTGGCAAGAGTTCCGTTCTTGCTAAACTCTTCGATCAGTCTCCTCTCTGGTTGTAGAGACAAGTTCTCCTCTGGTGCGCTGGGAAAATGACTGGACCACTCAGAGCTGTCTGTGAAATGCGAGTCACAGAGTGTTCTTTCCAAGCCCACGTGATTCTAATGATTCCCCAGAGTACCCGGCCCAGAAGCCGACGTCTGACCAGTCCTCAGAGAGTCCTGCTCATCTCCTGTACCTTGTCTCCTGGCTGTCCGTGTGCTGCGTGTGGTGTCCTCCCAGTTCCTCCCAGTTCCTTTCCTGGCCTTGTCTATGTGCCACTCCGCTCTCCCTTCCAGCGTCACTGGCGCAGACAGGCTTCTCTGATTCTGTCATTAGCCGAGCCGAAATACGTTTAGGTATTGGTGCCTGTTTTCCGTACCAGGATCTATAGGGATGAACAGACACCTCCTCTTTTCTGTCCCTATATCGTTCATAATTAGGAGAGAGTAGGCTAAGTAACGAGTAGACATGTATGAAGTGAATGCACACCAGGACCATGGCAGTTTTAGGTGTGCATGACCCATCCTGTGCTCAGTGCTGTCCTATGTGCTTTTCAAATGTTAACTGAATTCTTTTCAGCCATGAGACAGAGGCTGTCATTTACCCCAGGAAGAGTCCAGGACACTGCAGAACAGAGGTGATGCATGGACGGCTTGCTGAATGTTTTAATGATATGTCTGAACGAACTCTGCTGTAGCTTTATACTTTCCGGTTGAGGATTAAACAGTCAACAGCAAATACCTCTGAAGATTGGGATCCGGACACTAGGGATAGTTACTGTTCTCACTTAAGTGAGAAGGTTCACAACATCTTTGTCAGATAATTAGCAAAACCAATTTAAGAAGGCAATTTTTTTTAATCCTCTACATCCCTTTAACCTCAATTAGAGCAGGAGTTTTCTAAGGCCTCGGTATCATGGCATCTGTTAAACACCCGAATCTATCAGATACTGAGTTTTTCTGTTTATCTCATTTTTGTACCTAAAAACTTGTAGGATTAAAAGGACCTTCAATATGTTAAGATTAATAAAGAAAATATTGCAAAAGATGATTTTCTTTCTTGAGGATTAGCATGAGTGATTCAGAGCAACATGAACCCTGCTGGCTTTATTGAAATATTAAAACATATAAATAATTTATATGGCGACAGACTCACAGAAGATATGAAATCTTCAGAACATTACATGTATAAATTATATACACTATTTGATTTAAGAAGTTTAATGTGCTAGAAAATATCCATCTTACCCTTGTACATGCAGCGAGACTTTCATACTGTTTGAGAGAGAGGTAGAACGGAGTATAAGGGAGAGAATTTGGGATTCCAGACTATCAGTTTGGGCAGAACACAAAAAGTAACCATTGTTCTCAAATCAGCTGAACATTTTACTCAGAAAAACAGACTCATTTTTATGAGAAGCCATGGCGTTATTGCCATAATAAAAAACATTCAGGCTAGACCATGTCCTTGGTCTCCCCCTCCTTGATTCCCCACAGTTCCTTTCTAACCATCGTAATGCTCACAATTCCTTGTTCAATGTTGGCTTTGCTTGGAGACGGTCAGCCTGAAGAGGATTCCGGGCTTGTCTGGTTAGTGTCGCACCCGGCGGGCGGACCCGTGCTTAGCCCACACTTATTACTCAACCCCTCTGCCTCTCAAGGTTCTCTATAAACAAAGGGCAGTCAAAGTTGTCTCCCCAGAGAACACATGTGTTGTGTCTGTGTGCTTGACCAGACCCTAGGGTAAAACCCAAGTTTCAGCTGTCAATTACACCAGAGTGTAAGTGAAGTGAGAGAAAACTCGGGACACTGTGTTTGTTTATGATTCCCCCGTGCTTGTAACAGTGTCTTGAACATAGCTGGCACCTAATGAATACTTCTGGGCTGATTTAGCTACTGAATTAACATTTCACACCCTTCATTAGATTCGGATGCTCTGCTGCCTTTTGGAACACAGAATGCACATAGGCTTGTGCACATACGCATGTGCACACACCTTTATTTTTGTAGTTCCAGTATAAACTTTTGATTAATAGCTGTGGCCAAGTATTATGAGGACAACCAAATGGCAGAAGGCATTCTCCCAGCACAGGACATCTGGGAAGGTGGACCGTTTGGTGTCCGCTGTCAGCTGCCTTTGAACTCTGCCTCTGGCTAGTTCCCCAGATGTTTCTTTACTATCTGGATTAAAGCCATTGCTTGCTTTCATTTGCAGTGGGGCAGTGCAACATATCACCCAAGGACTGCAGCAGCGAAGTAAATAGCCCCTCACCTTAAATGCCAATTTATTGTTCCCACTCTGTCATACTTGATTAAAATACAGAGTTTGCCTCCAAGGCTGAAATTAGCTTTTCATTTTGACTGACTGCCATCCAGGTCTGAAAAATAGCAGCTCGTTTGTTTCAATATTTACCACATCCATTCAGAAGAGGTTTACATTATTGCCAATTAGGACTTAATTGTTACCCATAACTCAAACATTTGCTGGCTGTTTACGGAGAAAAAGCTATCATTCTCTTCGTACTGTCCTGACTTCCACACCCTGAGACCCTTGTGCTATTTGCAGAGGAGTTTAATTTCCTTAAGATAAGGCAGGTTGAGGAAGGAACAGTCCTTCTAATTCTTTTTTTTTTGAGACAGGATCTTGCTTTGTGGTTCAGGCTGGCCCTGAGCTCAGCCTCCAACTCACATCACAGCAATCCTCCTGCCTCTGCCTCCCGAGTGCTGGGATTACAGGTGTGAGCCACCACACCCGGCACTGTGGTATGTGGTACTGGTTGCTGCTGGGCGTGAGTCTCCACACCCAGTATGGTGTGTGGTTACCGGGGATCGAACCCCGGTCCTTGCACTTGCAAGACAGGCACCGGAACCATTGAGCTAAACCCCCGGCCCAGTCCTTCTAATTCTTAGTTTTGTGGGTCAGCCAGAGACAAACATGCACTGTCCAGCTTAATGGAAGCTGGGTAGGCCCATGTAGTGGGCATCTGCTGCTTTCCCCTCTGCTCTGTCTTTTAATGTCCTAAGAACAGAAATCCGATGAGACTTTGGATACCTTCTCTGTCGTTTCGACTACTGCACATCCTCCTCACCGGACTTCCAGCTTTTACCATTGCCCTTCCCAGGGGTGTTCCTTACACTGCAGTCCTCCATGCAGAACAAACTTATTAAAGTAGATCAGCATCTCCTCAGTATCTAAGCCTCTGTTGCCTGCCTCTCCGACTCACAATGGACGACAGTGTCTGAGGAATGGTTTGCAAAGTCTTCTACATATTCATTCCCCACTTGTAAACCCCATTTGACATCTTTCTCCCGTTTTCTCACATGTTAGGACCTCCAACCTTGGGGCCCTGAGTGCTACTTCTCAGAAATACAATGCACTTCTGTCGCAGAGGTTTCAGACTTCTTTCTCTGCCTAGAACCATCTAACTCTATCATTTCCAGTGGGTTACCTCCTCACTGCTCCTTCACATCTCAGATCAGAGATACTTTCTTGTTAAAATAAATTAAGTTTGGCCTAAAGCAGCCTCCATACATATTTTAAGTTTGACCTAAAGTTTTCTTTGTACATTGTGAACTGTAACCTAATGTCTTAATAGATTGGAACCTACTTTTGTAACAAGTAGCTGACTCTCTGCCGTTCATATGTGACTGCCTGTTCAAACTATGGTCAAATAACACAGAAGAACTCTAACCAACACCTGTTATTTATCGATACTTAGCACAGGAGAGAGTCTTTCAGTTGGGGTGACCTGGGAATAGATTCCATCTAAGGATAAAGCCAAAGACCACTCCGGTCACCAGAGAGCAAAACTCTCCATCCTTACATCTTCCAAGATAGTGAGATTCTGGCATCTTCACCCAGCTGTAGGTGCCTCAAGTTTACCCAGGGCCAAATGTCTGTTCAAAGAAAATAAGATATGAAACACAAGAGATGGAGAAGAAAGCTGAGCAGCACAATCGCTTCCTGATTCAAAGTCCTTCTCTGTTTAAGAGGGATGGAAGAGAATGTAACTTTGGGGCATTACTGTTTCTGCGCTTGATTTGGTACTGACTTTTAAAATCTTTTCAGAGCACATTTTCAATTTAGAGAACCAAACGTGATCAGTTTATTTGCTGTCACCCACTGAGCTTTGCCAGTAATTGAATGCTAATTCTATTCTTTTTCAATATTAAAATGTGTAATACCCTCCTAGATGAGCCTTGCCTGCTAGATACCTTACAACAACTGTGGGTGCTAACAAGTCCGAATTATCTCAGGACTAACAGAGGGAGCTTTTTAATCTTCAGGGGTCTGAGAGGGTGTGGGGACATCTGAAACTGATCTCCAACTGTACTCTTGTCTTATGCAGGCTTTTTATTTCTCATCCAAGGAAGCGTGGATAAGAAAACTCTGGAGTATCTTTCTGTTAACAGATCTCTGCAGTGGACCACAATTCACAGGAAAACCTGCTTACAGACCAAGACTGCAGAGCGAATCAATGGGACAAGGCGGAGAAAAGTTACCTCCATTTAATTAGCTCCAGGTTTGTGACGAATGGGGTGGTGACTGTGAGCCGGCCCAGCTGCTTAATTTCAGACTCTTTCATGTCGGAGCATCATTCTTCTCTCCACAACTTTGTCAAGATCACTTTACCGAGAGCACTGACTAGAAGGCTTGTTAGAAGGAAAACACAAAAGCAGAAACAAAAACAAATGATGTAGTCTGTTAGGCAGTAAAGCAGCCTTTTACAGACGCAGCGCTTTGATTATACTCTTGGAAAGTAAGGGAGAATTGGATTTTAACTACTATTCCAAATCCCTCACCTAAGGGGTAGAATTATAAAAGAGCCCTGCATCATCCTTGTTATTACTGCATATTTAGACAGGGCAAAATTAAAAACAGGGTTATTTATCAAAACTGGCTCATTATTTTCATTAGGGCATGCAATATGTGGTTGGTTAGAACAAATCAGAGTAGAGTAAGCGTGTTTATCGAACTTGGCCTGAGGGCTTTTCCTAATGGATCTGGCTGGCAACAGACGAGTGTGCTTAGATTAGTTCTTTCTACTGGTTTCTTCCAATAAAGCCAGCAAGTTTTACAAGAAAGCTTTCAAATGTAGTCTCCTATTCTTAAGTCTTTTCTTTCTCCCCAAGCTACTGCTTTTAAAGAGCTTGCTGACCACTGGAGAAAGCCTTTAAGTAATTTCTACATTTATTTGTGTGTCTGTATATCACAATGATGTTAAAACTGAATTTACTTTTAGCTGGATGTAAAAAATATTACTCTTCACTAAAGTGTGCTGGGGCCACTAAGTGGGTGAGATGTCACTTTCCCTCAAGAAGATTCTAGCACAGTAAGGGAGATTAATTAATAAATATTTCTGTAGTACCTTTCCTAGGTTCATCTCATAGTGACACATCTTGCTCCTCAATATTTGACTTGTTACTTTGTAAGTTACTTGTGTAGGCATAGAAGACTTAGTGTACTTCATCCAATGAGTCATTTTCCTATGGCATTTGGATTTGAGGCAAAAAGAAGAAATTATATAAAAGTAGTAAAAGTTCTGTGAGGGTTGGTCCAGCAACTTGTACTGAATGTATCTGGCTACTATCAGTGCAAAAAGGATGAAAATCTTCCACTTGCTGAACCACAGGTATGCTGGTGGATCAAGGTACTGGGAAAATTACAATCAGAAATTCTCCCTTGTATTGTCCATGAGTTCTAATGAAGTAAATACTCTTTCTGTGACCAGTTTCACGCTTCCAACTTATCAACTGTCTCATAAAAACGACTAGATAATGGATGATCCTGCTTTTCAGAGTCCATAGGAAGAAGCATTGGTCCACCTCTGCACAATGCTCACTTTCAAACTGAAAACACAGAATGAAGACAGGAAGTGCAAGGCTAAAAAGATACATAAACTATGTTCTGATTTCAATAAATGCTATTAAGCAAATGATCAACAGGTAAAAGAAGAGCAATTAAGAAACCCACTTGTTGACAACCAGACACTCTGTGATGCTTCCTGGGGACATGGCTCCCACTCTGCTTCGTGAGCTGGGATGTGCTCTCCAGTGAACTGCTGTTGGAACTGAGTTATAGTGATGGACAAAGGAACTGACATGAGAAGTACATGCCAGACAGTGGGCACACTACTATAAAGGCATCAGGGAAGAGTTAGTTCAATGTGTGCGCTAATAGGAGAGTCAGTGTATGTTTGGGTGGATGGTAAGTGAAATGAAGGAGAATTCTCCCAGAAACTATCCCACTTTGAGGGATATGAATGAAGCAGATATACACAGAAAGACCTGGCTAAATAGTGGTTGGGGAGTTCTCATAGCATTTGTGTCCCTCAATTTGGGTGTTTCTTTAGTCTCAGTTGCTTTCCTTTCTTGGGCCTGTGAATGTGCAGTATCCTTTGTAAGGAATTCTTGCTCCAGTTAGTATCTGGGAATTTGTTACCAAATAATTATAACAGCGCATTTTGATACACACACACACACACACACACACACACACACTCTCATACAGACTTCTAATTTTTTTCAAACAAATTTTAAACATCCACAATAGACTTGCTAGAAGGTGATACATTTATAATCTAAACCCAAGAAACATTTTTGTGGTGCCTGAAGGGATCTTCCCCATATCTGTGTTTGACACAGTGCTTGACATGGTTCACCTCACACCAAGGATGCAGAAAACAGTTGATAGAAAAATGAATAAGGGACTCAGTGAGGCTTGGAGCAGTTGTTATCAAGTTTGAGTATAAATCAGAAATAGCCTCCTTAAAAATGCAGGTGAAGGGACCTTGTCCCCTGGGATTTGGGGCCTTGACCAGCAGCCTGGGGATTCTGTTGCAGAAAAACTGAATGCAATGCTTTGATATGCTTTGACTCAGCAGAAGATTTGGCTAGAAAAGCATAGAGACAAGATGAAAATTACCCAGAAAGGCCTGGCGGAAATGAAGTGTGGAGCTCCTGCTTTGCTACTCAACTGCGGACTTGGAGGAGCAACTTTCTCTCTGGTGGGCAACTCTCTTCATGCGCATAAAGAAAGAGTCTGATGACCTCCAGTAAAGTCTGCTCCCTCTAATCACCATGTTCAGTGATTGCCTTAGCGACTTTAGGAGATGCATTTACATAACTTTCACTGTGACCTTGACACAGGCACTGTAGTGATGTCGTTCATCTCCCTGGTTTTCTTCAGGTGATATTTGGTAGAGTGTTGAAGACAAAAGAGCATCTCAGATGGTGTCTTATGTCCTACAACTTGGCCAGGTTCTCACTCCCTTTCAGCCTGGTTGCTCAGTGTGTAGAAGGAGGGTGTTGGGCTCCCTAATTTTCAAAGGGAAGAAGATGGCTTTGAAGTAATTTTAGATAATCAACCTGAATTGTACACAAGAATATTGCTACTATTAAAGAGCATTTTTCATCACTTTGTATAATCTAAGGGAAAAAGTTTCACTGTGGTTATTACAGCTATGATGTCTTTTTTTTTTTTTTTAAGGTTTTTTGAGACAGGGTCTCGCTTTGTTGTTCAGGCTGCCCCTGAGCTCAGCCTCCAACTCACATCACAGCAATCCTCCTGCCTCTGCCTCCTGAGTGCTGGGATTACAGGTGTGAGCCACCACGCCCAGCACTGTAGTATGTGGTACTGGTTGCTGCTGGGTGTGAGTCTCCATGCCCAGTATGATATGTGGTTACCGGAGATCGAACCTGGGTCCTTCCGCTTGCAAGACAGGCGCCGGAACCACTGAGCTATATCCCCGGCCCCAGCTATGATGTCTTTACTATTTATATTTTGCTTCTTTTCAATTAATTGAGATTTTAAATTCCGTTTTGATTTTGTATATCTGTATCTTCAAATATCTAAAAACTTCCAATGAACAACCATTACTTTTCACTCACCTTTTAGAGGAGAACCTCATACATGAGAAATCTACGTGAGCTTCAAAAAGATAAAATGGGTGGAAAATTATGCACAAGTAAATTCTGCAAAATGTCTTTAGCTAATGACAGGGCATAAGAGAAAACAGGGATGTAGAAAACTGTAGTAGCTTCTTCACTTGTTCTGAAGTTGATCTCAGGGCAGGAGTGGTAAGGTCATCACATTTCCCATCTTCCGTCACCCATGTGAAAATCTGAGTGTGCCAAGAAGAAAAGTAAATATCTACCCTACAGTGGTGATTCTTTTTTTTATTGAAATCTTTATTGGTACATTACATATACATATCATGATTGCACTCCACAATGAGAATTTGTACCAGTATATGACACAACTTATTTCTCATTTTTTCCCATAGCTCTACCCACCCTACCACCCCTCATATACATAAACTTTGTTTCCTTTCTTTTTTGTTACAATCTCATTATTTTTCCCCTTCACCCTATTTCACTTTGAGTATTTTCTATTTCACAATATATATCATACAATTCTACAACTCATTTACATCTTTATTTTCTCATACCAGAGAAAAGGTGCTATATTTACCTATCTGTGACCTATTTATTTCACTTATGAGGATATCATCAAGGTATGTCCATTTAAATATAAATGATTCAAACTTATCATTTTATGGCAGAGTATTACTCCATTCTGTAGAGGAACCACAGCTTTTTTATCCAGACCCCAGGGGATGGACAGTTGGGTTCTTTCCAAGATTTAGCAGTCATAAACTGAACTGGTATAAACATGGGTGCACATATGTCACTGTGATATAAATCTTTTAATTCTTTTGTGTATATACTTAGCAGAGTGATGGCTGGGTCAAATGGGACCTCCAATCCTAGCTTTTTGAGGAATCTCCAAACTGATCTCCACAGGGATTGTATGAGTCTACAGTCCCACCAACAATGGATTGGTGATTCTTGATATGTGGGTTCTAATTGTGAGTTCTGCGTGTGCAAATAAACTGTAAGGAGGAAAATTGTCCTCTCCACATACATAATCTTTACGACTTTTAAAACTCAAACAGAAACTGATATAATACTTCTTCAAGCCAATTTTCCTTTCCCCGAGTACATTAGCCTAAGGTAAAATTTCTACATTGAAAGAATAAAAATACAGAGTACTTAATTAAATTTGAATTTTACATAAACAATAAGTTTTAAGTATAAGTATGCATGTTGATCATTGCAATATTTTCCCCAGAGAGTAAGATGTTCTCACACTAAAATAGTTGCTCATTCTTCAAAGTACTGAAGTTTAGATTTAACTGAGCATCTTGCAGTTTAACTTGTGATTCCAAACACAGTTTATGCCACAAAGACACGATCAGTCATAACTAACACGTAGAGGAAGTGTTACTCTGATCTTGAGTTGGGGAGACCCAATGGAAGAAACAACCCTTGTTTCTTCTAATTGCAAAGAAGGCTGTATGGGCTATATCTGTTCCTATAATTAGTACACAGGTGTAGAGACAGTTATACTATATTGAAGCAAAATGAGATAAAAATACTAATAAAAATGAAATTTAATTTCAAGTAAGTCATTTACTTTGTGACATTTTCTCTTTTTGAAAATATTTTTCTTTAATAAAATTATACATAGGGCCGGGGAGTTAGCTCAGTGGTTCTGGCACCTGTCTTGCAAGCGCAAGGACCCGGGTTCGATTCCCCGGTAACCACATACTATACTGAGTGTGGAGACTCACGCTCAGCAGCAACCAGTACCACATACCACAGTGCCGGGCGTGGTGGCTCACGCCTGTAATCCCAGCACTCAGGAGGCAGAGGCAGGAGGATTGTGATGTGAGTTGGAGGCTGAGCTCAGGGCCAGCCTGAACCACAAAAGCGAGACCCTGTCTCAAAAAACCTAAAAAAAAAAAATTATACATAATCTGTACTAAGATTTAACAAATTTTATATATATGGGGGGGTGGTAGGGTGGGTGGGGCTATGGGAAAAAATGAGAATTAAGTTGTGTCTT
>PVIR01041618.1:0-12666 GCA_004026965.1 Petromus typicus | reverse complement strand
AGCTCAGCCTCAAACTCATCACAGCAATCCTCCTGCCTCTGCCTCCCGAGTGCTGGGATTACAGGCGTGAGCCACCACGCCCAGCACTGTGGTATGTGGTACTGGTTGCTGCTGGGCGTGAGTCTCCACACCCAGTATAGGTATGTGGTTACCGGGGATCGAACCCAGGTCCTTGTGCTTGCAAGACAGGCGCTGGAACCACTGAGCTAAATCCCCGGCCCCTGTTTGCCAAATTCTTTATCCATGCCTGGGAAATTTTCTGGCACTACTTCTGTGAACAAGGTTATTATGTTGTTTGAACTATTTCCTGCTTTTTCATTGACTCTGGTCAATCTGATGTTATTCTTCTTTGCATCATCTAGCAGCTATTGGATTGACTTTTTGTAGTCCTTTACTATTTTTAAGAATGTTTTCTTTTCATGATCACTAACCACAATCCTGTCTCCTATATCTGATATCTACCACTATCTTTGTTTATGTCATTGTCTAGAAATTCTATGTTGGCTTATTCTGCTGCATATACTTTCAATGGATTTTTTAGTTTCCTGGTTATCTATTTCAGTATGTTTCATGAATTCCATTTCTTTCTTCCTTTGGACATTAATGGTTTCCATTATTTTCCTAAGCTCTTATATTTTTAAATTCTGTGTCTGCTCCAACATCACTAATCATGTCTTTCATTATCGTCACCATCTCTGTAGATATCTGAGAGATTGTTTCTATTTTGATTTTTTTCTAGAGCCTCATTCATCTGCTTTGTTGCTTCTGCTCTTACCACTTCGGGGAGTCCATATGTCAGGGTTTCAAATTATTCCTCCCTGAGTTTGCATTTAATGGACTGAAAGTCCGGGGTTGAATCTTGCTTCAGTGTCTTCTTGTTTTTTTCTTTTTTCTTTTTTGTATCAAGAATCGAACTTGGGAGCTTGAGACCTTGCACTTGCCAGACAGGCACCGGAAACACTGAGCTAAACCCTCGGTCCTCTTTTTTGTTGTTGTTTAGTTTAATTCCTGGGTTGATACTCGTAAGTTGCCTATGGCAGATAGCTTTATTGCTAGTATTTCGAATGCTTAGGAAATGACTGTTTCAGAAATCTCTTCTACGTGTAGCTGGCTTTTGGGTTTGGGGTCTGTTGCAAGATCCTACCTCTTCAATTTATTGGAGATGAGAAGTTGCTGCCCCAGGGTCTTTGGCACTTACTATAGTACTGTTTATTACCTTTAGGTAATCTCAGCCTTGGCATATCCGGAAGAACAACTGAATAGAACAGCTATGTTGTTCTAGCTAAAGCAGTACAGTCAGCAATAATAGTAGCATCAAACACAACCTAGAAAATACGGTGGTAACTTAATTTGCTGCCTTTAACCAAATGAACTATATTTGTGGTTGTATAACAACATCTAAATCAAATCAGTGTATACGGTAAATATGTTCTCAGTATGACAATTTTAAAGGGGGTATGGGAAACTATAGAGAAATGGAAGAGGAAGAGTTAGAAGCAAGGCTGACGGACAAAGGGAGATTCCAAGAACTCTGAGAAACTGGTGAAGACAAGAGGGAGAGAAGGAATAACAGTAAGAACAGAACAACAGCAAGAAAATTAGAAACCATGTTCACATTCATATAAAAACAACAACAGTCATGGCTTTGATCCCCGGTAACCACATGCCACAATGCCAGGCATGGTGACTCACGCCCACCAGCAATCAGCACCACATACCACAATGCTGGGCGTGGTGGCTCACGCCTGTAATCCTAACACTTGGGAGGCAGAGGTAGGAGGACTGCTGCGTTCCAGGCTATGTTCAGGACTGGCCTGAATTATAAAGCGACACCCTGTCTCAAAAAACTTTACAAAAAATTAAAGGGATTAAAAACAACAACAACAACAAAAAACAGTCAGGCATAGTGGTGCACATCTATAATCTCAGCCCTTGAGGGTGGAGGCAGGAGGATTATTTTGAGTTCAAGTCCAGCCTAGGCTACAGAGTGAGTTTGAGACTGGCCTAAACTGCATAGCAAGACCCTATCTCAAAATCAAAACAAAAAACAATGCAAAACAGTCCAAGAACAGTCAAGAAAATGAAAACAACAAAGGAAAAGAAGGAAAAAGTGTTCATTTCAGGGCATGTGTCTGCCATCAGTGGTGGACAGAGTGAGCAGGCTGAGCTCAGGTCCTTGTTGATTTATCCCAGCAAGCAGCCATAGATTTACAGCAGGGTAGCTGATAATCCCAACAAGCATGCACTTTGAGTTCTCATGAGTTTCAACCTAGTTTCTGGCTGTGAGGCTGAAACCTGGTTTGTTTAGCCTGCAACATTCCATGTGCCTCCATGTACCGCTTACCAACTCCTTCTACACTGACTTCTCTGTCTACTCTGCCATCTCTCTTGGAGCCCTTTGTCTTATGTTTTGAGGCAGGGTCTCACTATGTGGTTCAGGCTGACCTCGAACTCACAGTGATCTTCTTCCTCAGCCTCCTGAGTGCTGAGATTACAGCTGTGCACCGCCACATCTGGCAGAATTAGGTAGCTTCTAAGGGGTACAGGGCTTCACAGTTAGATTGGAGGCTATGATTAAAAGATAAGAATCAGTCTAAGTAAATAAAGTTGATGCTTTTTATTACTGTCTCACTAAAGAGATCCTTTTCCCTTTTCTTAATTCAAATGCTTTCAAGTCAGGCGTGGTGGCTCATGCCTGTAATCCCAGCACTGGGGAGACAGAGGCAGGAGGATTGCTGAGTTCAAGGATGAGCTCAGGGCCAGTCTGAACTACAAAGTGAGACCCTGTCTCAAAAAACTAAAAAAAAAAAAGCAAAAATGCTTTTGAAACGTTCAGAATTTACACGCCACTAAACAGTTGTTACTGTAAAATTTAAAACTGACTGAAATGAAATCAGTTAATTATATGTATTTCAGAAGTAAGTTCATTAAACATTTTTTTTAAGTGGATCGTATTTAAAAAGTACTAACAATCCTCAAATTGGCCTAATGGTGCTATTGTTTTGCTCTTTTCCTACCTTCTAGCAAAACCAAACATACCACTTTGTTGTTTTGTCATCTTTTCCTGCTACAGAGTGGAGGTGACTAGGCTGGCAGGGAATAGAGCGGAAGGTCTGAGAAAGAAAGGTACCGAGGAGTGAAGTGTGCGGCCTCAGCTGCCGCCATCTTTAGTCTGTGGTATTGTAGAAGTTGTGCTTCTCTGGGACACGTTAGTGGTTATCCGTCCATTGGTCACTGGCTAGTGTAGTCCTTGCTTCAGTGATAGTGGAAATTCAAACGGAAGCCTTCAGCATGAAGTTACAGGAAACAGCTTTCATGGAAAAGCGGAGAAAATAAGGACAGGCCCACACTTCTGTTCAAGATCAGCCATCTCCAAGAAAAGGAGAGTAAAGGCAGGGATTCCACGTGAAGAGGGAAGGGGCACCTAACAGCAGGCTCAGACTGGCCAGTTTTGGGGTGCTGTGGTGGGCTGCGGACTGACCACCTCTCAGCCCTCCTTCCATAGCTCAGGGGATCCTCGTGGCTTCGGCGCCACCGTTTGGTTCCTTTGAGAAGACTGTCTTCGCCTGGGACCAGCTGCGTCTTACCAGGCTGTACCGAGTCCAAGGTGACGAGCAGACTTCTGTTCAAATGTGAGCACTGCTGTAAAGCTCTTCTCTTGGTGTCCTTGGTCTTGAAGAAGAAAGATAAGATTGGCTAGGTCAATGTAGAATTATTAAAGCTTGATTTGTGGACTTCTGGACAATATGCACTAAGCAACTAGCACACCTCAAAACAGACCTGAAAAGGGGTTTGACTCAGAGTTTTACAAAATGAAGGCCAAGCTTTCTTCTGTTAACCGTTGGCCCAAATCAAGTCAAAGTTTTATTTTTTGTGTTGGTTTGGTTTTTACTTTATTTTTAACAAAAACCACTTTTAAGTCTCTGTCTGAAGGGCCTGGAAGTCTGTCCTTCCTCCCTGTGGTGGGTTGCAACTGTGTCCTCATCCATTTGACAAATATTTAGGACCATCTTCCATTGGTAAGCACATTTCTAGGTGCCACATCGCGGAGCATGGCAGAGTTCTGACCCGTGGAGCTCACATTCTAATTGTGGGAAGCAGATGACAAGCATCTATGACAATATTAGGGGTTGGTAAGGAAGTGCTGCTTAACACGGAAAGGCAGGAGCCTGAGTCAGGCATGAGGGAACACGGCCAAACATTCCAAACCGAGGGGCCAAGGCAGCAAAAGTCTTGAGGCAGGAGACTCTAGGGGGTGTCCCAGGGATAACAACAAAGCCAGTGGCAGGAGCTGAATGGGAGAAGGAGTAACAGGACACCAGGCCAGAGTAGCAACAGGTTTGGAAGGCACACTGGCCACCAGAAGGGCTTTAACGTTCAGCTTGACTCAAATCCAAATAGTGACAAGATCTGACTCGTGCTTTGAAAGGGTTATCCAAGGGAAAAACTAGAATGAGGGAGAAGGAAAAAGAAAGAGAAAAAGGAGGAGGAGGAGGACGAGGAGGAGGAGGAGGAGAAGAAGGACGAGGAGGAAGAGGATCAACAGTGGCCTAGTTTGATTTTGCATGACTGTAATCCCAGCACTCTTGGCTTGGAAGCTGAGGCAGGAAGGCTGCAAATTCAAGCTCAGCTTGGGAACTCCAGCAATTCAGTGAGACCCTGTCTCAAAATAAACAATAAAAGGGCTAAGAATGTATCTCAGTGTAAGACTCTGAGATCAATACCCAGCACCCCTCCATACCCAAAACTTGATGGTAAGAAGATGCCCTTTCTATCCTTCCCTCACCAAGGAGAAGTATCTAAATAAATTATTGGCTTTTGGCTTTTTTTTTTTTCACTTTTTGTACTGTATGTTTGTGACACATAATAATTACATTCATCTTGGGGGACATATCACGTTTTAATTTTTTTTTTTTTTTTTTTTTTAGGTTTTTGAGACAGGGTCTGGCTTTGTAGCTCAGGCTGGCTCTGAGCTCATCCTTGAACTCAGCAATCCTCCTGCCTCTGCCTCCTGAGTGCTGGGATTACAGACTCGAGCCACCACACCCGGCTACAGATCACATTTTAATCCCTCACACTTCCCCTTTCTCTCCCCAACTCAGTACAGTTTCAAGGGCCACAGGATGCCGCCTGAGCCCGCACACCAGCATGGAGCAGAGACACGGTAACCGGACAAAGTGCGCACAGAGGTGAGGAGGCCTCAAGGGCGGAAGGTACCAAGGGCCTACGCAGCCATTTGGCCGGGAGTTGGAGGCTCTCCTGGGAGCTGCATGTTCGACCACCAGCTCCGTGCCCACCGATCCATCAGAGCACCACTCCCAAGAGTCACTTCCATCGTTCACAGCCCCAACACGGAAGTTTTTCATTTTCCACGTGGTAAATCGGCCCGCCCAGGGTGAGCACAGCCTGGCGCTGCGCAGCGGCACAGCCGGAAGTCACCTTTGGTTTTACATGGCAGCCTTGGGCCGGACAACTACAGCAGCCAACTGACCCCATCGTTTCAAATTAGTTAAAACATCAGCGAAGGGGACTTGAGGAGGGAGTGGGATACAATAAAACCAATTTTATTTTATTTTAAATTCAAATCTTTATTGGTACGTTATGAATACACATCATCATGATCACATTCAACATTGAGAGTTTGTACCAGAATATGACATGACTTGATTCTCATTTTTTCCCCTTTCCCCCTGCCCTGCAACCTCCCACCCCCTATATACATAAGTATTGTTTCCTTTTTTCTTTATTACTGTGAGATTCTTTTCCTCTCGTTAAAATTTTTTTTTAAATCAGTGAAGCATGCTGAGGCATGTAGCGGAACCTCTGGCAGACAGGTACTCACTGTGAATTCCGGATGGTCTGGAACTCACGGGGTAGCCCAGGCTGGCCTCGGATTTGCAGTGATCCTCCTACCTCAGCCTCCGGAATGCTGGGACTACAAGTGTGCGCCGCCACACCCGGCTTTTCTTCTGATTTTGATAATTACCAGAGAGATTTGAGGTTTGATAAAAACTGAGCGAGATTCCACGGTAAGGGCCGAGGTCTGCAGTAGCAGCCGGCAGGGTGCACTTGCGAGCCGTGTCCAGCAGGTGGCGGTGCTGTACGGAGAAACGGCCTCGCTAGAGCGCGCTGGAGACAACTGACTTGCAAAGCTGTCATTTTCCTTTTCCCTCTCTCCAGACTCTTCGTTGTTTCGGCTGGACCGCCTGGGAGGGAAAAGGAAGCGAGTGGACCGTCGATCTTTCTGTCTCATCACCATCTGAAACTGGAAAACAGAAGCCTATGCCCCGAGACCTACTATCCATTCCAGTATAGAAGCAACCAAATCACGGACACCGATCCACAGGCCAACTTTAGTCTCACATCTCCTCTAGGAACTGTCCAAACCTGCAGGTGACTCTTCTTCCTACTGAGAACCAAGACTAAGCAATCGAGTGCAGGGGCCGGAGATTTAGCTCAGTGGTTCCGGTGCCTGCCTTACAAGCACAAGGGCTTGGGTTTGATTCCCAGTAACCACAGACAACAATGTCGGGCGTGGTGGCTCACACCTGTAATCCCAGCACTCGGGAGGCAGAGGCAGGAGGATTGCTGTGATGTGAGTTGGAGGCTGAGCTCAGGGCCAGCCTGAACTACAAATGCCAGACCCTGTCTAAAAAAAAAAAGTGTATAACTATTTTAATGCTAAATCTTAACACTAAATTATGAGATTAAACACAAGTTACCTCTGGCCTTTACAATTACAAGAGGCACTCTAAGTGGTGGCCGGGGCTGGGGATATAGCTCAGTGGTGCTACCATCTGCCTGGCACAAGCAAGGGCCTGGGTTCGATCTCCAGTTCTCAAGAAATAAAAGCAAGATAGAAATTATACTAGGCTTTTATTTTTTCCTGGTGTATATATATATATTTTCAACAGATCTCTGTATACTAATACAAAATGAAAAAAAATACCCTAAGAATTTACTTAGATTTTTCTTCCTAATGAAAGCCCCCTAGCTCATACGACTGATAGCTCGCCTGTACACACAGAGTCCACTTCAGTTCATTATCAAGCAAGGGCCTGGGATTTAGCTCAAGTGGTACCGCTCCTACCTGGGAAGAACAAGGGCCCAAGTTTGATCCCTGGTACCAGGAAATAAAAAATAAGAAAACCTAAAAAGTTTATTATCAAGCAAGACAATGACAGATCCCTACTTCCTTACCTCCACCAGGGCACAATCATGTGCTGCTAGCTCTGAGTTTGTCTTCTTTTATTTCCAAACTTTATTGGCGTTGTACTTTTTCCACGCCCGGCATTGTTGTATGTGGTTACTAGGGATTAAACTAGGAACCTTGCGCTTGCAAGGCAGGCGCTGGAACCACTGAGCTAAATCCCTGGCACCGGCGTTGTACTTTCTGTTCTAGAGAACCATGTCCAAAACTTCTTGCCAAAGCTATTGGGTTTGGAACTTGGTTTTACTTTACTTATAAGCGAGTGAGTCGATCTGTTACTGATTCATGATTATTAGCAGAAGACACAAGATGCCCAGTCAGAGACAAAGGACTCATAACTCACAGCACAGTGAGCAGCACGACCCCCAGTGAGTGTTGGCTCCTGCTGTGTCCTGGCCCCACAGTGAGAGGAGAGAGGGCCACGGTGTCAGCACGACCCATGCTGCAGGATGCTTTGCAGCAAGTGGAGATGGGGCTCAAGTAAATGCCCCAAGTAAAACACCGCGGATTGGCACTGAGAACAATTCTGCACTTAAGTTAGAAATAAAGTACGAAGGAGGCTGAAGCAAACTTGAGCCCAGAGCAACTCAGTGAAACTCAGTTGTGTCTCAAAATATAGAAGAAAAAAGGGCTGGGGGTGGATCTCTGTCCAAAGTCCCTAGGTTGAATCCCAGTACCACACACACACACACACACAGCACAGGTTCTTTATATGATAATATCATACATGTATTTCAGGTTCAAAGCCTAGAGATTCTGAATCAATAGGCCTGGTGAGTTAGTCTGCTTTCCATCAAGGGTCTGCTTGTTACAGATCTGAGCCACCATGCCCAGCTCATCCTGATTTTCCATGGTTACTTGTCCTCTTTTGCCTCAGGGCCTTTGCACTGACTATGCCCGTTACAGGTACACACACACACACACACACACACACACACACACACACACACACACACACAGAATTAGTGCACCCCATACCCAAGCACGGACTGGAGGATGGTGGAGAAAAGGAAGGAGGTTTATTGGAGGAAAACTCCTGAAAGTGGGTTGCCGTGGGGACTTTGTCTAGGACAGAGGTGTAAACCTGTGACACTCCTGCCACAGAAGCTGTTTGTATCACTGAAAGCTCTACGAGATTCACCAAACGCAAATTTGGCGTTTGCGACACTCCTGCCACAGAAGCTGTTTGTATCACTGAAAGCTCTACAAGATTCACCATCACTGGTCTTGGTGTTTGCATGCACAAAAATGACTACATCTCAGACCTGTCTGGGCCAGCTGAGGTCGGGCTATGGGGTTACCAGCAGGCAAGTTTGACTAGCTGTGGCATTATAGAAACCCAGGGCCGCAGTAGCAAGCACTAGTAATTGTAACTTTTCTAAAATTATCAGCGCAAACAGAACAAAGATATTCTTCAGAGAGCATGGAGGGAGGCGAGGACTACCAATTATCCACGGCCCTGTTTTTATCACGTTACTGGGCAGGAGGATCCCACAGGTGACCACAAGACCCTTGTTCCTCTGACCGCCAGAGCCCTGGCCTCGGCCTTGTGTTCCAGTCGGGCCCTGGTTTCCTGTTTGCCTTCGGTCTCAGGCTTTGTCTTATCTAGTCTCTGACTGGGTCACCCCGGCCCCCTCTCGGGCCTGGTATTTCCCTGGCTGCCTGTCCTGCCTGCTGAACCCCCTCTGCCTAAACACTCCCCTCCTTTTGGGGGCCAGGTCTCCTCACCTTCCCACCGGGCCCTATTCTTCCTCAACATCTTTGGCACACACCATGTTTTACTGGGACTCAGTGTTTAATTACTGTCCTAAGATGGACGACACTGGAGGCGAAGGACTGTTGGTTCCTGCGCTCTGGGTGCACAAGCACTACTGGGTGCAGTAAGAATGGGGTTCAGAGGGAGACTCAGCTGTGAGGGGAGCCAGGTGCACCTATATTAGCTGGGCAGGGCAGTGCCTGTAATCCCCACACCCTGGAGGCTGAGGCAGGAGGACACTGAGTGTGAGGTTTGCCTCAATCTCCTGTCTCTGATCCCAGAGTGAGTTGGGCAACTTAGTGACTCAGAGACTTAGTCACAAAACAAAAAATAAAAAAAGGCTGAGCCTGTAGCTCAGGGTGAAGATACTGGGTTCACCACCCCAGTGATTAAAAAAAAAAAAAATGACCCCAAGCCTTTCCTCTCTCTTAAATCCTGACGTTGCCAAGGCTTTTCTTCTCTTTTCCTCTGTAACTTCCTCTCTTCTTTTTGTTTGTTTTAGTTTTTTTTGAGTGAGGGTCTTGCTTTGTAGTTCAGACTGGCCTTGAACTCACTATGTAGCCCAGGCTAACCTCAAACTCACAGCAATCCTCCTGCCTCTGATTCCCGAGTGCTGGGATTACACCTGGCATTGTGGTGTGTGGTTACCGGGTTCGAACTCGGGAATTTGTGCTTGCCAGGCAGACGCTGGAACTACTGAGCTAAATCCTCAGACTCTCTCTTTTGGCTTCATCCCTTGCACAGAAATGCTGCAATGTTTTCTTCAGTTTCTAGTTACTTAACTGGGGGTATTTTTACATTAAAAAAAACAAAAACAAAAGCCTTAATTCTGTTTGGAAACAAATTTCAAATAATACCTCTTTTTATATTTGTTTTTGTTAAGTGAAGGTTTCTGTATGAAACCCGGGCTAGCCTCGAATTTGCAATTCTTCTGCTTTGGCCTCCTCAGTGCTGGGATTACAAGGTACATCACAGTAAGGTCTTTTTTTTTGAGATAGGGTCTCACTTTGTAGTTCAGTTTGGCCCCGAGCTCACTATGTGGCCCAGACCAGCCTTGAACTCAGCAATCCTCCTGCCTCTGTCTCCTGAGTGCTGGATAACACGTGTGAGCCACCATGCCCAGCACTGTGGTATTTGGTAACCGGGATCGAACTCAGGACCTTGTGCTTGCAAGGCAGGCAAGCAGGCATGGTGCGATGTGGGGCCAGGGCTCACATTTAGCTCAGAACCACTGAGCTAAATCCCCATTTCTGTGCGTGGTGCATTTTTTGTATAGGGGACTGAATCTAGGCCTTCACACTAAGCTACGACCCCCTTTTTCATTTCATTTCATTTTAATTTTTCTGCGACAAGGTCTTGTTACAGCGTTAAGTGGTCCAGGCGGGGCTCGAACTTGTGACCCTTGAGCTTCTGCATCCCAGGGTTTCTTCACAAGTCTCACGTTTGTTTGACTATGTTGTACAGCACGCGGGGCCACGCATGCGACTTGATGCGGAATGCCGCTTTACGTCTCTTCCGCCTCTGCGTGGCTCTCGGCCTGAGTAGACCAGCAGAGGGCGCCACAGGCCAGGTGGGCGGGGAAGACAGGCCCGCCCCAAGTGCCGCGTCAGCTTTCCGGCCCTTGACTCTGGTTGAGCGAGCGGTGCTGTGTCCAACAACCACCGAGAGGTAAGGACCTCCCACTTTCCTAGAGAGAGCAAGTGGGCGTAGGGAGCGATGGCCGCAGGGGTTAGTGAAAAGAGCGACCCGGAAGCGATAGTGGGGGAACTTCCGTTCTTTGTTCTGTCCCCGGTGTGTGAGTCTGTGACAGGGTCCGACAGGGCCTGGTGCGTGTCTGGTCCCCCAAATCTCCCGTCTCTGCCCCCAGGGTGAGTCGGGCCGTCCCCGGGGCTCGCGATGAGCGGAGGCTGTGGTCGCCGGGACAGGGGTGGTGTCCGTGCCGCTGCGGCCCGCGGTTCCCCCAGCCCGCCCGGGGCGGGTGCGGGAGGCGCCCCTCCCTCCCCTGCGGCCGGTCCCCGACTCCGCTTCCCCCTGGAACTGTCCTCCCCCACACATGGCGGGGGATTCTTGCTGGCGGGAGGAGGGAAGGGGTTCCGGTTCTTGTTTTGTGACTTAAACATCACCCCAAAAGTTTCAGGACCGCCCTGAAAATGTTCCTCTCTTTAAAACATCTGACAGCCACCCTAACAGCACTTCTCCCGGCGCTTTCATTTGGTAGTTCTAGTTCTTGGCTTTTGTGGCAGGAGAAGAAGGCTATGTTTAACTTAGCCGGGTCAGAGAATGAGCAGCTCTGGGACGCAGTTAGGACTGGAGCTGAGAGCAGGTGCAACTCCGAATCCGAGGGAGATCCCGCTGCAGCTTAGGGATTCGCGTCTTTTCCAGGAATGGAGACAACTGATTCTGGTTCTCCTTTTCCATCATATTTGGTCTGCCTTAGAAGTGGGATTGAACACAGCGGTGATTGTTTCCTGAAGGATATATGAGAACGGTAGGGTGATGAGCGTGAAACCCATGCGATAATTAGGAACTAAAGGTATTTTTTCATCCAGGGCAGACGTCTCTGGAGAGTGGGCATGGCTTGAGTTTAGGTGTTTGACGGACAGTCGTGTGGAGGGACTGTCACTGAAGCTGCATAGATAACTAGGTCCCTGAGGTGAAGGTCTGACGCGATGGGATGGGCTGTCGTTACCACCTCTTAAGGATAAAGTCTTGCACTGCTGGAGCAGACTCCTTGCAGAGGTAACTAGGCTTAGCAAGTTGGCCCACAGAACAGTTGACCCAGACCGCTCTCTGTTGCCTTTCATCTCTCTTGAGATGCAGGGGATTAAAAAAAAAAGTCAGTTGTGGAAGTTTCAATGAGTATTTAAATCTGGGCGTGGTAGCACATGCCTGTAATCTCAGCTCTCTGGGAGGCTGAAGCAGGAGGACTGCAAGATCCAGCCCAGTCCCGGCAATTTTAATGATTTATCAAATTTAAAAAGAAAGTAGCCCAGTGCAAATCCCTGGGTTTGATCCCCAGTACCACCCCCCCAAAAAAATTCTAAGTGATCTAGATTAGAGATAAAGTTTACACAAACACACCCCCTTCTCCAAATCATACAGCACTAGCATCAACAAAAAAGTTTACAAGAACTTGAGCAGAAGCTGCCAAATTCCCAATTGTTGCTACTTTGACTCACTTCGGTAGAAGGAAAGGCTCTGGAAGACACATCTCTCTGTAGGCTGTTCTCACTACCAGGTGAAACCCAGGGGTGTCTCTGGGGAGTAGGGTTGGCAGCAGGGCAGGGGAAGGGCCCTGTCTGGATGCCAAGCCTGGGGGTCCCTTGGAGAGTTTCTATCAGAAATGTTGTTTGCTGATCCAGGCACTGGGAACTTATACTCAACAACAACCTTTGAGTTCCAGCTTCGCTTCACCCAGCTGTGAGGAGGGAGCAGTGCTATTTTCTATGGAGTCAGAGCTTTTGACTTGTCTATCTAAGGAGAAGTGGGGTTCTGTCAGCCTCCCCAGTAACTGGGGTTACAGGTGTGCGCCACTGCCCCCAGCTTCTGAGGAGAGTTGTCCTAGGAGCTGATTGATTGGAGCTGTCTTCTCATAAAGTCTCCTTACTTCCGAAGGTAAAAGTGATGGCTACTGGCTCCAAGACAGTAGTTAAAGGCCTTGCTGCCCAGGACTTGTCACTAGACTTTTCTTTTTTTTTTT
>PVIR01041617.1:0-12669 GCA_004026965.1 Petromus typicus | reverse complement strand
ATCACAATCCTCCTGCCTCTGCCTCCCGAGTGCTGGGATTACAGGCGTGAGCCACCACGCCCGGCACTGTGGTATGTGGTACTGGTTGCTGCTGGGTGTGGGGTCTCCACACCCAGTATTGTTATGTGGTTACCGGGGAATCGAACCCGGGCCCTTGCGCTTGCAAGACAGGCGCCGGAACCACTGAGCTAACTCCCGGGCCCAGAGAATAATAATTTTTTTTAAAAAAACCAATACAGAAGAAATATAGCTCCCAGCCTGCTAGATGTCAGATGTGCCAAGTTTGTGGTTCCACAACATCGACAAATGTAGTTGCAAACCAAAGGAAGACCTTAGGAGAGTTTTAATGGAAATAAGATGAGAATAGATCCTGGATTTCCAAGGAGAGTCCTGAGTCATTTGGAACTGAGGCCCTTTGTCAGGGGTAACTTACACAGAAAAGTCAGGATGTGGGTATACGTATGTCAAACTAACTTCAACCCAGGGGATGACAGCTATCGCTGTTTAGCTAGTATTAGTCCAAAAGGAAATGAATCCCATAGCAAAAGAACAAAGGCGAGTTTAGAAACCGAGAGGTCTAATGTTCTAGGCACCCACCTGGGCAACTGATGCCTATCTGGACTTCCTGGAGCAGGTAGTGCTAATTACAGTATAATTCCATGTTCCTGCTTCTCCCTCAGGGAATCACGTAGACCTGGCCACTGCACCTTTATCCTGAGGCCTGGCCTTAAATACCCAGCCCGCCAGCCACAATTCTGAAGTCTTCATTTTTGTGCTGACTTCCTTGAGCACCTAGTCATGCTCAGATTGTATGTTAATTTCTGTCTCACCTAACGGCCCATAATAAAATGTTAGTTAAAGGATACAAAATTTCAGTTAGACAGAAAGAATAAAATTAAGACATCTATGGTAAAACATGGCTACTACCATTAATAACAATGAATGGGGTTTTTTGTTGTTTTGTTTTGGTTTGTTTGATGTGTTTGTTGGTTTTGTTTTGTTTTACTGGTACCAGGGATTGAACTCAGGACCTTGCATTTGCCAGGCAGGAACGGTGCCACTGAACTAGATCCCCAGCCCAACAATGAATCGTTTTCTTGAGAATTGCTAAAAAATAAATGGTAAGTATTCTCATCACACACCAGAAAAGAAAATGGTAGGAAAAGAAGGGGAGAGAGACAGAGAGATTAACAAGTATAAAACTGAGATATAACTGGACTATTTACAATCTCTATAGTGGATAAAGTTGCCTTGGGTGTTAGGCTTGAACGGAGCCTCTCCGGGAGACGCGCCCCAGAGAGACGCGCAGTCAGAATATCGATGCAACAGCAAGAGGTTTATTCAAGTACCAGCGCTGGGACCGTCCTAACACGCAGGAAAGGGTGGCCCAGAATTACAAATTTTTACAACTTTTATACCCGCAGTTCTAATTTAAGCAAAGTGTTGTTATTTCATTGGCTAGTTTAGGCAAGGTATCTCTATCTTATGGGCTAGTTTAGGCAAGGGGGTCTCTATTTTATTGGCTCTGTACGCTGTCCTTTAAGTTTATGGAGGGATTACTTCACTTGTACTGCCCGGAGAAGTCTCTCCTTATCTTGTTTGTAGGCCTGCTGCTTTTTGAAGCCTGTCCTAGATTTTGACTTTACATGGGCAAGAGTAGGTCAGAAAGCAGAGGTGCAGGCCCTGCTCTGGCAAATTTTCCTCATGTAAATCAGGAGGAAGAAAAGGAGAGAGACTCCAAGGTTTAGGAAGAAGAAGAAACCTGGATGTGGGATCTTATTTCAAGTCCAGACTGACTTCAGAGGATTAAAAAATACAAAATGAGCGGCACACACAGCTTTAGAAGTGGGGAGGTGATCCATGACTGTCCTAGGGCAGCTACTCTGCATCTGAGAGATACAGCAGCCAGAACCTCCAGCAGTCAGGTCACGGCAGCCTCTGCATGGAATGCTAGGGAGACACATAGCTGAACCCGTGGGGTTCAATCACCAAATATTAATAGTTATCTCTGAGTCTGTGGATTTACAGGTAATTTTTTTTCTTTAGGTTTTCTTGGATTTTGCAGTATTTTTATTTAAAGCTCCCCCCTCCAAGTCTCATTGTGTAGGTTGAGCTTGAACTCACTGTGTAGCCCAGGCTTCCCTCAAATTTGCAGCAATCCTCCTGCCTCAGCCTCTCTAATGCTAAGAATGCAGGCATTCGCCACTACGCCCAGAGAAATGTGTATTTTCTATTCAGGAAAAAAATAATCCTCCTATTATGTGTAGTCAAACGTGTTTTTACAAAAGTTCTTTAAAGACTGGATAGCTCAAACAGGAAAACTTACTTAAAGGTGAAAATCAAAAGGTGACCCTGAGCTGAAACCTTGGAGATGGCAATCGAGGTGGTCACGGAAAACATACTGCGAAATAGACAAAACTGACCAAAAAGTTACAGATTAAAAAAATTAAAGGTGTGCGTGCACAGGTTTTTCTCTCCGTTTCTTAATTTTAAAAACTGCGCCTCACGCTGTTTATAAATGAGCGTGCAGAAGGCTTTCCGCCCGCGAGGGGGCGCTCGCGGCAACCGCTGACCTCTCTTCTACCCGACTGCTCGCCCGCAGGGCGAAAGAAGCTCGTCTCCAGACTGCTCGCCTCGCAACAGAGGCGGCAGAGACAGGGGCTCAACCCTCCTGCCTCAGCCTCCGAAGTGCGGGGACTGCAGCGGTGCGCTACCGCGCCCAGACTCGCCATTGTTTGTACATAAGGTGAACGCCCAAAGCGAATCAGAGCTGCCCGCAAGAGCGGAAGGGTGCTTGGCCAAACAAGGTCCTCCCTCCTTTCCTCCCCAGGTTTTACTTCTGGATTTGGAAATTACCATGAGTCCTGCATTTACTCGGAGACTTAAACTATGCTCAGCGGAAGGTGAACAGTGGCTGCATTGGGAAGACTGTACGCTCGCATCGACAGTAAAAGTGCCGGGAGGCGTAAACGTGAAAATATAGACGAAAACATTTCTCTTTTTGTCTCATTAACCACCACATGAAGTCGGCAGTGAGAAATTATGAGTAACTGTTCAATTAGCGTTTATTGTTCTATGTCAAAGCCTGAGTTTAAAGTATACGCGACATTCTGGTCTCGAACCGAGAGCCACACTGCGCCCGGCGGAAGCGGGAACCACTACACTACGGCAGCACGGCCGGTTTTTCCTAACACGTTTGACTGTTAGGAAGCGGTGCTCAGCGGGCCCTATGGCCAGTGATATGAACGGGGCCGCTGTCAGAAATCGAAGTTTCCTGAAGCTCTGTACTCGCCCTCTTTGGACAGACATGGTGTCCCCTTCCCTCATCTACCCGCACTTCTTCTCGACCTCCGGTTCTGATGCACCTTGGTCATTGTTTAGGACAAAACTATCAAAGCAACGGGAATATATTTAAGAATTAAAAAAAAAAAAAAAGCGTGGGCTCGTCCGGGATTTGAACCCGGGACCTCTCGCACCCAAAGCGAGAATCATACCCCTAGACCAACGAGCCAGGCAGCTTCTCACGTCCTATTCATTTGTCATCAGACTGGAAAATGGATCATGACCTCACTGAACAAATGCTTTTCATTTTTAGCAGTTTCGAGCTGCCTTCAGGAGCTGAAGTCTCACTCTAATCTACTACTCAACCTCGCGTCTCCGTTCTCTGAGCAACAGTTGATATCGCAGCGCAGAGCTGTGTTCCTCGGTCCCTCCGTGGCCTTGGGGACTACAGGGCAGCGAGTGGGGCGACCACCGTCCTTCCGACAGCGTGACTGAGGGCATCCGAGGTTCGGCGGTTCACAGAGGCCGTGGAGCCGGAGGGCCCAGAGGAGCGCGGCGCACCGAGCGGAAGCCGGAGAGGTGGACGGGAAGCCAGCGGGCGGTGTCCCCGCCGGCCCGGTGCCCGGTAAAGGGATAGAGGATCTTTATCGCTTGATGAAAATATAAGAGCAATACGTACTTACTTGCAAGATGTTTAGAAAATGGGGTAAAGCTCGAAGCCCAGTCCTACAGGTGACTCAGGCCACAGCGCCCGGCGTAGTTTTCTCGAGGGCTGAGCCCAGCGCCACCCTCCACCTTAACTCGCGACTCGGTTTTGCCCAAACACGTTTAATTGCACTGGGTTATGTAATAGCAGAAGGTAGTAAATCTGATCCCCAAGCAGTAAATTCTCAATAATTCATTTAGAGGTGGGGTCGCTGGTTTATTTTTGTGTCACTAGCACAGGAGTTTTGGCTGTTAGAAATTTGTGTGGCTCACAATCACAACAGACTAATTCTCGACAGAAAGCACCAAGAACACATCCTGGAGAAAGGACAGTCTTGTCTCACCAGTGACAAAAATCAACTCTAAACGGGTTAGAGAGTTAAATACAACCTCTGAAATTATGAAACTATAGAAGAAAGCGTAGGGGAAATGCTTCATGACACTGGTCTGGGCAAGGACCTCAGAAGCACAAGCAGCAAAAATAAACTCAGATTACCTCATACCAAAATCTGCACAGCAAGGAAACCATCAACAGAGACAGCCTACGGAGTGGAAAAATATTTTCAAACTGTTCGTCTGACAATGGATTGGATAGTACAGAATATGTAAGAAACTCAAACATCTCTAGCAAAAAAAAAAAAGCAAATTGAAAAGCAGGCGACCATGTCGTCCCAAAGCCTCATGTGTTCAGAGATGTAGCCTGGGTGGAAGAGGCCGGCCTCTGGGGCATGACCTGGAAGGGCTGGTTCCTGTCCCTGCAGCCTTCCCTCCCCCGCTCTCCCTCTCGCTCCTTCTCTCCCCTCCCCCTCTCCTCCCTCTCCCTGGCTCCCACGCCCTTCCACTGTGCTTCTTCAGCCTCGGAGCCAAATGACCATGGACTTAATAATTCACTACAATTAAACCAAAATAAACATTTCCTCCTCTAAGTTGTGGTACCAGCAATTTTGTTCCACCAAAGGGACAGTGACTAATGCAACACATTTTGAGTCTTCACATTGTATCACAAAAGTAATTGCCAGGCATAGTGGCGCTCAACTGTAATTCAAAGCGCTCTGGGAAGCTGATCAAAAGTTTGAGCCCAGCCTGGGCAACTTAACAACTTAGCAAAACCCTGTCTCAAATTAATAAGTAAAAGGTGTGACAGACCTGGGTTCAACTTCCAGGCCACAAAAAAGAAAAAACAACTATACACATTGATTAACACCAATAAAAAATAAATAAGTAAGACATTATGGTAGAGTAATTAGGTAATTTCTCTCTTCTTACTTTTGCAGAGCTTGATGGGCACTCTGTGCTGACCTCTGAACCTGTTCCTCCGCTCTGCTTGTTGGAAGTCTAGCTCTCCACCTACCCTGTCCCTCTGGCTTGGGTCCCCCCCCTTCCTGTCTTTCCACTGGTGAACTTCCTGAGTGACCTGTAACCAGCTCCCTCCTGTGCTGTGATCTGTTGTCCTTGTTTGAGGGCAACAAAGTCTGAAGCCGACAAAACAGCAAGCAGTGGGGATGATCAAAAGTGTGTTTATCAGAACAAAATAGAAGGAAAAGCTCCTTGCTTGTCCAGTAAGGGTTCCATAAGGCCGACAGTGTAGATATTTAAATCCATTGGTCTTTTACACAGTTTTTCCCTATAGAAGACTGTGAAAAAATTCAAGGATGCTGCTGGTTACTGGCAAGGCCTCTGATATCCCAAGCAAGCTGTTTTGTTTCAATGTTTCACTTTCTGCCCGGCTTCCTGCTTTTGTTTAAGGATCTGTTTTTTGTTACTTGCGTTCCACTGGGCCCTGGTAGTTTATTTAAATTATATGGGCCCTCTGTCAACATGAATTAGCCCTGACTTTTAGTTTACTCAGGTTAACTACTCAGGACAAAAATCCTCTGTCTCCAGACTTCAAACCTACCCAAGTAACATCTGGAAGCTAGCCCTTCCGCTCCCTGAGCCTTACCCTGCCCCGGGGAGGTGAGACTTTGAGCTACCCTTCTAGACTTTTGCCGGAATGGTCGTAGGAGGCATTTGTATTCAGCCGCCAGTTCTTGGGCACAGTTGTCCAGGCACACACCTGGATCCTCCGGAATGCAAAGACCTGAGGTCCATTCAGTAGTTCAACTCTTATGGTGGACTGCCTGCCTTCCTGCCCGCCTGCTTGTCTCCGTCTGTCTGCCTGTCTCTGTCTCTCACACACAGACACACTCACGCAGGCGACCCGGCTTCTACAGTAAGGTCACCGTCCTTTTGGGACAAGTAGTGCGTGGACCAAGAGTTCGAGGCGCACAAGTTTGCTGATATGTCTGTGTATGCTCCTAGCCTGCCCGGGATGAGTCAAATCCATCTCGATTTGAAGTCTTGGCCATTGAGCGAGCGGGGCCGGGAGAAGAGGAAATACACCCCGCAGCCAGCTTCTTCCACCTGTGCGCTGGAAGGTCTTGCAGTCCAGGAGCACTGGCCCCGGATCCTGTTTTCCAGACCCTGAGCCACAAGGGCTCCCCGCTTATTCCCTGCTCGGCTTCTGGGCGGATCTGGCCCCCAGGCGTGAGTGGGAAGTTCAGGATCACCTTCCCATTGTTTACCGAGGGTCGGGATTCTTCAGGCACACCCACTACTTTAGACAGCAGCGACAGGTAAACAAAGGCTATAGATATGTAAACATCAACGGAGAGAACTGCTCCAGAGACTTGCCTCAGCAAAAACAAACAAACAAACAAAAAAAAACACTTGTTCAAGGACGTGGTCTTTGGGCCCTAGTGATCAGGAAAATGGACTTTTGTTTGCACTATTATTATTATTGTTATTAGTGCTCAGGCTCTCCGAAAAGAGAAACAGATGTCACAGCCCAAAAGCAGCACGGCAGAAGCTGGGGCACTCACTGCCGCTCCGGAGACCGGTGAAGGGGCGCTGAGTTTTACGGTGTCCGTCCCAGAAAAAGCGATAATGTCCAGTCCAGCTAAGAAGAAATGATGAATTGCGAGAGCTAGCCCTTGTCCAAAAGCAACCGAAGAAAAGATGGAAAGAAACTCGCCCAGATGGGCGGCAAACTGCTGCCAGCCGGTCCTGGCTGCAGGAAAAGAGGAAATTCAAAATAGATGCACCATTCATGTTTTCAATCTTCCGTGAAGGGAAAAAAAAAAAAAAAAGGAATCAGGCCCCAGCGAGATTTGAACTCGCGACCCCTGGTTTACAAGACCAGTGCTCTAACCCCTGAGCTATGGAGCCAAGGGCAGAAAGTTCTTTCGCAGAGAGTCACTTATTAGCATCCTTGCTAGGCAGCTGCAGCTTACTGAGTTGAGCAGCTGCAGTCCTATGTAGCAGTGAGTATAGGCCTTCTAGCCAACTCCCGGCTGGTAGATGTGATCAGGCTGAGAAGTGGTGGGGGAATCAGAAAGTTGGGGTGTTTGGAGGTGCTTGGCCAAGGTCAAGCTAAGGTCTACTGTCCCTCAGTCCTTGTATGACTTGTGGGCCAATTTGGGAACTGGTCTATCAGGGGCGCACCAGCTAGATTGAGGTCAAGGAAAGAAGTGAGGGCCTAACGGGGTACAGGCAGTGTAGTCTGGTAAAGCTAAAGGAACCTGTGACAGTGGCTGTAGGTTGTTAAGCCTGGAGGCCCAGCATGTCCTATGATCCCTAAAAGGGCAAATGACTTGAGTCACTGGGTAGCCAGGCCAGTGCAGGCCCCTGAGTGCCCTTTAATCTAAATGTTGAGGAGCCTTTGAGGAGTTTATGGCAGAGTCCTGGCTTCTCCCAATCTGAGGCTAATGGGTGGGGTGAGCAGGACCTCTTAGGCCAGTTATTATTCTCAGATCTTATAGCCAAAGGACGGAAGGGGGAAATGCCACATTTTCACACTAACACTGTGTCATCTAAGCACTGTGGCCTAGCTACTGTTGTGTCCAAGAAAGGGCATGTCTTCCCTTCTCTATATAATTGTTACTGTAACTGGTTACATTTCTTCCTGTAAGCATATGTTCTCTGATAAATACACAGTCACCTTCACAAACATACAGGTTGAAAATACACGTTGCTGACTACTACCACAATCTCCATTCCTGGCCCCAGAGTTCCTCTATCAGACATCGAGCCCTTTGTGACCTGCAACGTTCTGTGATCCTCAGCACAGTTAGTTGTTAAATGGCTCAAAGGGAATTGTGCCTCAGCTTCTCAAATGCTGGGATTATAGGTGTACACCACCATGCTCAGCTGGTTTAATGTTATGGTTTCCATCAAAAATGTCTCTCATTACTGGGTATAGTGGCCAGACCCAGTTTTGGGGAGGCTGCGGCAGGAAGGTTTCCCTGAGTTTAAGTGCAGACTGAACTACATAGCAAGCCCCTATCTAAAATAAATAAATGAATAAAATGTCCCAAAAGTCTCATCTATTCAGAGGTAGAGCTTTTGGGAAGTGGTCGGATAGTGGGGTGCTATTTTCAACAGTAGATTCACGGCTGAATGTAGTATTAGGAGGTGAGATTAGAGAGATGAGGCAAAGGGGTCTGACCTGAAGGGTGTGTTCCTGTCCTTTGTCCCTCCCTTCTCTCTCTGCTTCCTGGCTGCCATGACCTGAAGAATTTCTCTTCATCAGATACTTCCACCAAGTAGTTTCTGCCTTGGAGCCGGTCAAATATGGACTGAGCCCACTGAAACTGTGGACTGAACGAAACTTCTCCTCTTTTAAATATTTTGTCCCAGTGATGGGCAAGTGACTGACACAGCTGGTGAATGTTTAACAACAAATCAATAACAGGATATGACCAGTTGTCTTAGATCTATTTGCAACACTTACACCCTCCGCACCTCCGTAAATGCCCTATCTAAAATCCACATGCTCCTCACCCCAAATCTCAGATATGAATACATGTATGCACATTTCTCATACACACAAACACTAGTGCTTAATTATTACCAGCAGAAATCCTTTCTCCTTTTTGTTCTTCCATAATCAGAACAGAGGAGATGAGCACAGGTCAAGCCCTCTGTCAAGATGGGCTCCCAATGTGTGATCTCCCCATGTCCCTTCCCAGGGCAGCAATAAGCAGGGTACAAGCCACCATCACCCGTTGGAAGTCCAGGATCCTGAAGCTGGGAAACAATCAGCCAGGAGGACAGTGAGGCTGCCTTGCTAAGTACCCTCATGGTCACAGGTGGAGCAGACCCTGGTACCAGGATACTCTATTGTTAACGCTCATTTGGCAAATTCCAAAAAATCTATTGGGAGCGTGTTTAGGTTCTGTGCAATTCCATGCCAGTGCTAGCTGCATGTGTAAAATTATCTGTGTCAACATGTATTTCAACATTCTCGAACCTTTGAAAGGAGACAACTGTACTCTGCTCCTGGAAAATAGGTTAGGCATCCAACAGAACATGTGTTGGTTGCATTGTAGTCAGGAATGCACAAATCCTTCTGCGAAAGGGTGTTGAAGAGTAGTAATGTCCATAGACTGTTGTCCTCACCTTTTTCCTCACATCTGGGTCAAGAGTTTCTTCATTCTAACCAGAGTGAACTCTGAGCTGGGAGCACAGTGCTCTTTCCTCCGTAGGTGGTCAGCTATCAGCCAGCTAGAATCAAAGGTCTTATGACCTCTCCAGGCGGAGCTGACAAGAAGATAAACTGATAATGAACATGGCTGGCACAGGCTCCAACCTGTCCCTTGCATGAGGACCATAGTGTGGCACTTTCCATGGACCAGAGGCCTTCCTAAATCAGAGCACTAAATTTCACATGACAGGAAGCACCCCTGCCAACAAGTGAGATTTTTGTCTCATGGATATCCATCCACATGTTCAGAATTAAGGCCAAAGTTACATGACCATCAGTAAGAGGCAACAGGTCCCAAGAATCCAAGGCATTTCTTCCCCTCTCAGTGGTCATTGAGCATTGCTTCTTCAGTCATTCAGTTTTTCAGGCTTCCCATGTTGTGCTCTGTGGGGCAGCCTGAAGCAGGAATGTGGATGCATGCCTGAGACTCTTAAGATTATTGGCAGAGGTGTTTTCTCCCAGGGAGACTCTTCTCCCTCAAGGCCAGATTCGCAAGTAGGTACCAGTAGAACAGACAGAAAAAAGAGGGAACACACGCTCCTGGAAGTTGACTCGGAAGGTATAGAGGTGGCGCATGTCCTCCACAGCATAGAAAGACACAGCCCCCACCTCCAGGTCCAGGGCCACCCGCACGCGTGACAGGTGCCCACAGCTGAGGGCCGTCCGCTCAGGGCTAGTGACAGCCCAATACTGCCCATTGTTGAGCTGCAGTGCCCAGACACCTTCCTCTGGGGTGAAAGGTGTGAGGCCCTTGCGGCGCACACTCTCACGGGCCACACCGAAGGCCCAGCCATCCTTTGAGCCCACTTCCACCTCCCAGTGGTGACGCCCAGAGGAGAAACCACAAGATCCCAGGACGCGAGTGTTGGTATCAAAGCGGCGAGGGTGACTGGGCAAATCCTGAGCCCGCTGTCCAAGGCGCACACTCTTCAGGTCCAAAGAGAGGATCAGGCGAGGGTTGGCTGTATCGGGGTCCAAGGTGAGCTCGGCTGTAGGGCAGGACAAAGGGAAGATGTATTCGTAAAAGTTCTTTCCAAAGCTACTGTGCCGTCAGGGCCATGCTCCCCACTTCCTTGCAAACCCAGCTTCTCCTTCCTGAGGAATCTTCCCAGTGCCAGGGACCAATCAGTCATCCACCCTCTGCCTCACTGATATTTTACTGTCCCACTTTCTCACTCAGCAAGTGTTTCTTCCAGTCAAGTGATTGCAATGTGTGAGTCTGATGTGGATCCTGACACAAGCTGGTCAACATATCCAATTTCAAAGACAACTGGGAAATTATGAGCACTAAATATTGGAGTAGGACAGAGACGCTTAGAAAGACATAAACCCTCATAGCCAGGAGAGGTTTCTGTCTATCTTAATGTGGAGACAGAAGAGAAAGACTCATCTGGGTGACTGGGTAGCCTTCCCTAACATAAGGAACTTGTATGTGTATATGGAAAGAAGCAACAGTGCAGTACACCCAGAGACAGTCCGCAGCAGGGGTTGAGTTCTCTATATCACTCTATCACAATCACCATCCATACCTTTCTCTTCTTTCTCCATCTCCCCTAGAAGGTCCTCTGAGGAAGAGAAACAAAGCAGAATATGCACAAACAACATAAGAGATTGTCTGACAAGAATACTCACTCTCACAACATCCATATCTCATCTGACTCACTCATTCCAGAATACCAAGAGTTAGTGTAGAGGCACAAGGTCCAGCATGGGTGCAGAGAATGGACAAGGGACAGATTCCTGGGTATTTTAGCTCTCTCTTTTATCTTTTTGGTCCAGAGCTAGTCTGAGGTGAGCTCTCCCTACTCTGTTTTTCCTCTGTCCCCAGTACCCTTCTGCCTTTTATGTCTCCACAGAAAGCTGCATGCTCTGGGGAATGCCCAGAGCTTTGCTACCACTGCCTTTCTACACCAACCTGACCTTGGCACTATCAGCTCCTGTTTCCTCACACAGGCTCTAGGAAGGCACAACTCCATGACCCCTGAACTTCCAGAAGCATACCACTCTCACACACACTGTGAGACAACCCATACCCAGTCCCTTACCTTTGAATTTCTTCAGCAGCCTTTTTAAGACGAAAGTCTTGAGAGAAATATTCCAGACTTTATTCTTCATCTCAGAGGAGACTGTGGTTGGCTTAGAGGCAGGAACATTGCTGCACCTGTAGGACAGAGACGCTTAGAAAGACATAAAGGACAACATTCTCCTACCACTGGGCCATGACAATTTCAGTAGTGGTGGCTTGAAAACATGCCACCCACAGGCTTGTGTGCTAGTGGTTTGGCTGCCAGCCCACAGTGGTATGAGAAGGTGGTGGAACCTTTGGGACATAGGAGTGGGAAGAAGTTAGATCACTGGCAATGTGTCCTTGAAGGGGATATTAGAATTCTGATTCCTCCTCTCCTTTTTTGCTTCCTAGGGGCTCCCTCTACCACACACTCTCACAGGTGGTCACCTGGCCACCAGCTCAAAAACAATAGTGCTAAGCAGTCATGAATTGAAACCATAAGCCCAAATACTTTTCTTCCTGTTCAACTGATTATTTTAGGTTATTTTGTCACAGTCATGCAAAGCTAACTAACATAGATGGTGAGGTCTTCTTGGAAGAAACTGGTTAAAAAAAAAAACCAGGGAGACTAAGACCTTATGCAGGAAATACTGCCTGGCAAGTGGGCAATGGCCTCAGAAGGTGCCCAGATAAGTTGCATATGGTTTGGAGGATCAGAAGGTGAGAGACAGAGAAGGGGTTAAAAAGAGAGAGCACAGAATAAAGGAGCATGGGTAAAAAGACAAAAGGAACTATTAGGTTCACTTACTTGCTTAGTGCATTCTTGAATTCCTGGCGGGAAAAATGTAAGAAAACAAAGTCAGTATCAGGTAGCCTCCTTTCATCTCTGAAAAATGAAAACTTGCCCCTTACCTTGTCTTCAAGAAAATAAGCAATAAGTGAGAATAAACAAGTCCACTGTGCCTATTGTCTACAGAGAAGGGCCTACCAAGGCACAACAGCATCCAGTATGGCCACCTGCTGAGTGATCCCTCACTTTTTATTCTATACAGAATCACAGCTGGGACCCTCTGGTGGTGCCCAACATTTGCCTCTGCAATTTGAAAGCAACCTGAAAGAAGTCACAGATCTTACACAATGATGGATTGAT
>PVIR01041616.1:0-12663 GCA_004026965.1 Petromus typicus | reverse complement strand
CTATATACATAAGATTTGTTTCCTTTCTTTTTTGTTATAATCTCATTATTTCCCCCCTTATTATTTACCCTTTCACCCCATTTTGCTTTGAGTATTTTATATTTCACAATATGTAACATATAATACAGTTTTGAGAGCAATAGAGCACCCTATTACAGTGACGGTAGAGTGAAGGTATGAGGGAAGGGATATTTAAATGGCAGTCTGAGCAAGGCAGGGTTGTGCATGCCTGCAGTTCCAGCATTGCAGGAAGCTGAAGCAGAAGGACTGAAAGTCCAGTCCCAGCCTGAACAATCTAGTGACTTAGCAAGACCCTGTTTTTAAAAAGTGGATTGGGGATATAGCTCAGTGCAAAATCCCTGGGTTCAATCCCAATACTAAAAATGACAAAAAAATTATTTGATAGATGTATGGAACTAAACCCCACAAACTCAGTTGAGGCACAGGGAACCTGTTTATGTACAGATCTCTTGGCTGAGAAAGTATGGCGCTGGAGAATGCGACAAGTTGGAGACCAGTCTCTGTGGAGGAGTTAAGTAAGGCTGGAGAAAGAGGTGTGGCCGTTCATATGGGGCAGAGCTTCACACTCTGTGTTCAAGATCTTACTTTCATCTTGAGAAAGGAAATCACTGAGATGATTTAAACAAATGAGTGGCAAGAGTGAGGTTTTCTTTCTAAAAGATTATTCTAAAAGCTGTGTTGAGAATCATTAAAGGAGCAGTGGACAAGAAAGATGTGGTCAGGTCACGGAGAGGCTGCAAGGAAGAGGTGACAGACCCTTGAAATGATGGTAAGATGAGAGAAAACTTGGTGGGTGTGGAAAGTATCTCTAACACTGAATTGCAGGACCAGTTGGTGGGTTGGAAAAAGGGGCTGGAAGGTCCTCGTAGACATCCTTCACCCTTCCGATGCCTACTTCCTTTATACTTTACAACCCCATTGTCCTCTCTGGACTTGACTGTGTGCCAGGCTTTGGCCACCAGAAACACAGATGCCAGTCTGGAGGTTCCAGCCTCTGAATAAGAGACCTTGCCCCTCCTTGCTTCTGTTGTCTATGGGGAAATTACCTGGACCTAGTGGAGCATGATGGGGGATCTGAGATGCCTAGGCATCCCATAGTAGGCTGGTCTAGATCAAGGGATAGACATCTGACATGTAGCCAGGTAAGCATGTTCACCCTAAAGTCAGGTGGCCCCCCAGGAGATCCGCATGTTATGGTTACTTGTTATGCAGCATTACTGTGGCAATAAATGAGCTGATACAGGAGAAAAGGGGAAAAAGAAGTTGAAAATAAGCATCACTGTGAACTGAATGCTGTGTCCTTCAAAATCCATTGATTGGAGGTTTAAGCCCCAGTGTGATGGTATTAGAAGGTAGTGCCTTTGGGAGCTAACTATGCCTGGAGACTGATAACATCAGAATAGAATTAGAAGACTTAGAAGGGAAGAAGTAATTTTTTTTCATCCATTTGAGGATCTAAAAGTAAGACATTGAATGAAGACTTGTTCATATGTTCACACCACACACCATGTCTCCTGGTACTGGATCTTGTATTTTTATTTTTATTTTTATTTTCTAGAACCACAAAATATAAGTGCTTATTGTGTAAGCTACACAGTCTATGATAATATTTTAATGTATATCAAACTAAGATTTTATCAGTGCACAATGGTTATTTTAGCAGAATTTAGTACATAACAATACAGAATTCTGAGGGATTGGGAAGTAGAACATGTGTGGCTAAGTTTTAATGGGAGAAAGTTGTACCTTGAAACTTCCTAACACATGATAAGTAATTAATCAGTGAGGATTACAAGTTGCATCAGTGAAAATTTCAGTCTGTCCTGGAGAATGGTACCTCAGAAGAAAATTCCAAAAGAATGGCTCAGATACTTTTGCATATTGCTCAGGGGCTAGCATATATTTCATGTCAAAACCATGCTCAATCAGCTGTAATTTTTAAAAGGGAGGACTACAAGTTCTTTTAACATGCCAATGCCTATGAAAGATAATTAAGCTAGCAAACCTTTGTTCAATAGACACTTTCCTGTTGCTTGTGGTGGTTTTTTTTTTTTTTGGTTTTGTCCCTATTTTTGCACTGGCTCACCAGAGACACAAAGATGAAGATGAAATTGATATCAGGAACAAAACAGCTCCCAACAGTGACACTGTCAGTTCAAACTTAGATTTCTTCAAAGAGGATAAAAGAGAGAATTGAACAAAAAGTGCATTCCTGGGGTTCAATTGGGGAAGGCTAGCCGTATGTGCCGGGCTGCTTGCCTGACCCTTGTTTATTGATGTACCCAGAGTGTCCACATTTAATTATTGCTGCTAGGGTGAGGGTTGATGGCAAACTCCACCACCAGATGAGAGACTCGTATTCAAAGGAATGAAGTTATCTCATTTTTTCTTTTTCTTTGAACTGTGATTGCTTGATAGTATTTTTCAATGTCCTCAGGTGGTTTTGAAGAGTATGTATGCCGGCCACTGAGGATGTTATGAAGCCATACATCCCTGGAGATTCCGATTCTGTAAGTTTGAAACAGGGTCTTAGACTTTGTATTAACAGCAAGGCTCCAGGGGCTGCTGCTACTGCTAGTCTGGGAATCACATCCTAATCCTCAAGACTGCAGAGGTCAACTGATCTTTATTCTCAAGGTCAAACAGATCATCAAACAGCATTCTCATGGATAAATCATCTCCATCTTTTCTTTGCCTTGTCCTAATAACAGTTTCAAACAAAATTTTCTTTATAGTTACTGATCAAAATCATAACTGCAGGTTAATTATGCTAAATTGAAAGAAAGGAAAAGTTATATCTAATAATTTTCTTTCCCTAGTCTCACATCTTCTAATAGTGCACAAAGTCAATCAGGATCACAAACACAAAAAAAATTGTCTTAAATGAGACACTACGGAGAACTTGACCACCCTTTTTTCAGACCTGCAGTTTGGTACTTGGAGGAAAGCTGTTCCATGCTGCACTACTAAATTTCTTCCAGTGGAGAAAGGCAAGAGCCTTTTCCTGGATTGAGTAGCCTTTTGTGGGTGATGGGAGTCAGCTGTGTATGTGGCTGATTAAAGCCACGCCTGTGTGCTGCGGATCCCTACCGCCCAGCAACACTGGAGCTGTCCCATTTTCTCCAGTCCCCTGCCTATCCTTGTCCCCAGCAGTCTGTGTGTGACAAGGAATGCAGGTGGGTGGATAAAGCATTCTTTTGGGCTCTTTATTTTTCTTTTATGTTCTTAACATAATTTTTAATATTATGAAACAAAGTTGTTGGTATTGCAGAAAATATGGACACATAAATGAAGGAAGTAATATGTGAGTCTATTTTGCAGGGAAAATCATAGCTTTTATCTCCACTGATTTTTTAAAATATTTTTAAGTCTATGCAAATTTATATTGAGTTTTTACAAAATTGGGATAATACTTTACAGCTTTGAATCACTGCTTCCTTTTTAATAACATCTGAGACATTCTCACATATCATTAAATACTCCCTCATAACAAGCTTTTTAATGATGTAGAATTTTCTTCTTTATCTCTTATGATAATTTCTTGAACTAATTCCCTATTTCTGAATTAAAAATTAAAATCTCTATCTTTTCTTCTTTCTCTCCCGTTCTCTTCCTTTTTTCTCTCTCATATATTTTGGAGCTTATTCAAAGGTAGGAATATGTTTCCCAAGCCAAAAGCTAGAGAAAACCCTCAAATATAGTGCATATTTAAATGCTAGAAACAGTGCCTGCAGGGGGGTGGGGTACGTACATGTTCCAAATTGCTACTTCTAAGTTGGCCACTCACTCACAAGGACAATGAGGGACAAAGTCCAGGACCAACAGGTGAGAAGCCAGAGTGCAGTCCCACAAAAGGCGGCTATACCCCTAGAGGAGACCTTGAAGCTATCTACTGAATGCAGCCTTTGTGCATCCTATCCCCCTTTCTCTCTTTCTAGCGCAGAATCTATGGACAGCTCCTCGGTACAATACTCTGTTTTTTGAAATCTTGAATGGGTACAGCCTCCACAGGTATGTTTACTTTGTCAGATGTCATTGTATCCTTCATTTGTAATACATGCACATTACATTACTGGGCATATCTATTATACTTGAAGAAAAAATGTAAATAAATCATATTACCAATATGGTTTTCTCCCAAACTCATACATTGGATATTTGTTTTAATTTGGCTGCAGAGTGACAGAAAAAAATATAAATTCACTTTGGAGAATGTAAATTGAACTCAAAACTTCCACAAAGTTGCAAAGATTGGTAAGTAGAAGATGAAATGAGATATCAGGGGAATGAGCCCAAACTATACAATTCAGAATCAGACCTACAAAGCCAGTTAGTGGTGGAATTACCAAAAGATGAATATGAAATAAATGTGAGAATATACTCAAATAAAATACTATTAAAATGTTACAAAGAAATAGGAAATATGACGATTTTTCTTCAGAGTAAAGGAATCACATAGAAATTCTTGGTATAGAAAGATATAGCTAACATGTATAAATGTGGATTTAAAAAGACAGGGCTGGGGGATGGAACTGTTCATAGAAACAATGCCCAAGTTGTCTTTAAGCTTTTTAAACACCTGGAATTTAGATTTAAAATTTTAATGAGTTCAAAGAAAGCAAGTAAACATTTAAATACATTGTGATAATTCCTACTAAACGGAAACAGAAGACCTTACAGTCAGTTGTAGAAAAAGAAAAGATTACCATCAAAGGAATAAGCATCAGCCTGACAGCTGGCTTTTTACAACCACCACACAAGGCAGGAGTCCAGCAGTAAGAGTCATAAAGTGATAAGAGATAACACTTCTTGGTCTACAAAGGCAAGGCTTGTGGAGCAACAGGATGAAATGAAGACACTGTCAGACAAAAAATAAGACTTTAAAGCAACAGATTCTCACTAGGGGTCAGTGGGAGGTTTATGTTCTGGTAGAAATAAAATGACTCGAGAGACATGTCTGAGTTGAAGCACAAAAAAATATAAATATTACACATACAAATTTGCGTGAGATTTGACTAGCTGTAAGAATAAAGATGTCAAACCTTGGAGCTTACAAATATCAAGAGAGGTCTCAATTTTAGGCAAGCGAATTTAATTTGTAGGAGAGAATGACTGAAGCTCATTGTTTCAAAGTTCATGTTTTACATAGAAAACTTGACATTGCTGAACTGCGGACATCTTTAGCAATGAAAGCCTATTACAGTTTTTAGAGGAATCTCTAAAAGATAGAAGATGAAAGCAGTGTTCTCAAGCCAGGAACATTATAAGAAGAATGTGAAAAATAAATCACAGTTCAAGTTTCATAGATAAAGAGTAAATAAATACAATTCAATACAAAGTATACTGAAAAAAATAAAAATAAATCTGTACCCACAGCCACTGAAGAACTAACTTTTAAAAATTTTTTTCCCATACGTGCCAAAAGTCAGAGGACTTAAAAAGACAGTCATCTAAAAGAATAGTAATAGGGAATTTGCAAATTGATAACCACTACACCATGGAAACTCCCCGTATTGGCCAGAGTGAAATCTGTGCATCTGCTGCACATCTCATTTCTGCACATTTCCCTCATACAATTCAGTGGAATTTTTGCATACCCTGAAACTTCTGTTGTCTTTGCTTGTAATTCATGGTGCTCACTGATGGATGGAAGGGACATTAGCAAAGCCACTTTGTAACAAGATGGCATTGCTATTTAAGTTGGATGTGTACAAAATATATTTCTTATAAATTTCACTCAGGAGAATGGTGCAGGTAAACTGGGGCTCTTTGTTCTATTCTGTTATAATCTAGTGAAATGCTGACATGGGAGAAGTTCCCATTCATTGCTTGCAGAGTAGCCTTCACAGGGCATTAGAATTCCAGAAAGGGCTCCTTTTCTTTTCCTCACCTTGGTCCTCAGACAGCAAACATTATGAAATTCTCAAAATTCTATGTAAATAGACAACACTTCCGTGTTGGTATTATGGTTTTAAGATGCAAAAAAGAAAATTAAGGTTATACCATGGCAGTCCTTCTAGAAAATGCAAAATGTGGTTGTTTGGAATCATAGCACAAGTAACTTGATGATCAGCAGGGTTTCTTTTTAATTGCCATTGTTTTCTGTCATGGCTACCTAACCAGTGTTTGGGATTTGAAGTGTCATATCATTTCCCATTCCAATTTATCTTTCTTCCAAAACTGTCTCAGGTAATTAGGAATTAGACAAAATATAGCTGGTACAGCAAAGTGTATCTGGCAGTCTTTAAAAGAATCCCTTCAAAGTTCTTCAAGAACATAATTTACAAGCATGAGCTTTTTAATAAACAAAAGATATACAGAGATACTTATATGTAGATATTATAATGTCTGGTTTTCTGCCTTAGAAATCCAGTAGGTTTTTATGTTTATGCTCCATAGGTAAATTAGAATTTTATTTTGCTAAAAAGGCTGTCTTTTAAATTTATGTTTGTTTATTTGGCATAATGTTGTCATAAAATATATACCCATCTTGATCAGAAATGTATTTTTCCTTTTCAGTATTTCCCTTTGAGCTATACACCATATGGAGAAGTAGAAAAACACAGCTTTACTGATTATTTACATTCTTGTAGACTAGAATCACTTCAGGAACTGCATAAAAATCATACAAAACTTTGGGTTCAAAATAGTAGGCAAAATACATGCAATAAAAGACATCATTGGGGGCACAATGATCTTTCCTTTTTTTTGAAATTTTATTGTGTACATTGCTGCTGGCAGCATCATGGTTATTCTCCTATACCTTCTCTTCCACAGTTATCAAAACTTAGACTTTCCTTTTCCTAGAAATTGATGTAATCATGTGACTTGCTCTACACAAGTAATGTGAATAAAGTGTTGTGCTCATTTAGTTGCCTGAGTACAGGAATAGAAAATTGAGTTATCCACTTAGACTAGCAGCCTTGAAACTTTCCTGGACCCCTATTTTTTTGTAAAAGCAAAAAATAACCCTTGCTGTGTTAAATTGCTAAGATTTTAGGGAACTTTGTTACTGTAACCTAATTTAGTCTATACTGACTTATAACCTTTGAGGCAAAAAGTGCTTTTACTAATAATGTTTAACAGCTCCAATTATTAACATACTGTTATCAAATTTGAAATCAAGACTACTGACAGTGAGTTCAATTGTTCCCCTAGCAATTCAGTCTCAATATCTTGAATTTGCCTGCAATTCCTGATCTAACATTTAAAAATTTAAGATTAGTGTTATAAATGCAGGTTGGACAAGCTATAAAATCAGATTGTAGTTATCATTCCCATTCATGACAATGCTGATAACTGTGTATCCATGCATCCACATCTTTAAAATGAAAGAGTAGGGCTAATCTATTTTAAAATTAATCTTTAGTACAATATGACTTTGTGAAATGTTTCTAAAATGAGTCATTTTGTGTATAGATATGTCATAATCAGTATTCTGGGCTCATATACTGGGCTCTACTTTTTGTACTCAATATGGTACAGCTTTTTATATTAAATCTCATTTTTGTATGCTCAGTAGCCTTTAATTTCTCTTCCATATACAGAGAAGTTGTTAAGGGCTGTGTAATCTGTAGACCTGAATTTTGAAACTCATAAGTCTTTTTCAACTCTTAGGCAAGTTCAGAAACCATAGCTTTGACATTGCAATAGTAACTACCTGTCACTGTTTCTTCAGCATGTGCCTGTGGGAGATTATCAGCAGTCAATGGCAATACCTTTTCTCTTTGACATTACTAGAGAGTCATACTCAATACTAAGCATTAGAAATTTATTGCTGGGCCAGGGATTTAGCTTAGTGGTTCTGGCACCTGCCTTGCAAGTGCAAGGGCCAAGGTTTGATCCCCATTAACCACATACAACAATGCCGGGCATGGAGACTCATGCCCACAAGCAGTCAGTACCACATACCACAATGCCAGGCATGGTAATTCACTCTTGTAATCCCAGCACTAAAGAGCAAGGCATAGGCAGGAGGATTGCTGTGATGTGAGTTTGAGAATGAGGTCAGGGACAGCCTGAACTACAAGACTCTCTCTCTCAAAAAAAAAAACAACAACATTGCCAAGCAGCAATTTCAACTTTTATGTAGTTGCTCTATCTAGTCTAATAGATAAAGTTCAATGTAAGTGTTCCAAGTCCTCAGTCAATCAACTGTAACTGATTGTTACAGTTTCTTCTCAATCAACACAACTCTATAATCTATTTAATTTTCTTTGAAAGAGTTAATTATGGCATCTTTTTCTAGAAAATAGAGTTATTCCCATTCTTTTATTACATTCTTTTATTACAATCTCAAATTTCTATGATACCCAATTTCTTCTCTAATCACTTTAGTATTCTCCATTGATATTGATCCTGTATGCAAATTTTTACTTGAATTTCACCCTTTCTAAATGCTATCCAGTATGGTAGGAGATTTATATTTAAAATTTATTGAGAGTATATCGATATTGCACAGTTAGTAGTGATTTGGGTAATATGTTTAAATGGAAAATCATTTATTAATCACAGATTCATCTATTTATTGTCATTGGGGAACTGTCCACATACAGGAAGCATTTGGTGCCAGCTGATGATAGTCTGTGCATGGAAAAAGTCACATATTGAAAGGCTTGGTGCTTGCATTTCATCCAGACAGGTAGTGAGAAGGCACTTTATTAAAAATGTTCTGATGTTGATCTTTTCTATTGAGTTATATTTCTGTAGGATCAGAAACACATCTTACATTTTCTGTTTTCCACTTTCCCCATTCTTCTGACACCCCTCAGCTATGAACTGAGAAGTGGATAAGTAGAGATAGAGAACAGACAAATTTGTTTCATGAAAGGGCTAATCTTGCTGATGGATACTGAACATACAACAGAGAGGAGATCAACAAGCCAAGAACAGGAGCTGAGTCTCAGTGCTTCTCATGGATAGTCCATGGATCAGAGCTGGTCTGCAATGAGAAAAGCATAGGACCTGAGAGTAAAGAGTTGGAACATTTCCTATCAATTTTTCTCTATTATGATTTTTTTCTGCTCATATTCACTACAATGAATAGTCTTTGTTTTGTTAAATAATAAAAATCTAGGCATGTATTTCATATGGCTTTGCTTTTTTTTTCATGTTCTATTAATCACATTTTTGTCTTTGCAGAAATATAAATCCTTGAATGATTGAGAATTAAAAATGAAATAAATGGCCCTTCACTACAGAATTCTTGAGACAATGCTATGTGCATGGGTGAGTCTATTTATCTGTCTTTAAACTGATTTTTTTCTGGGTATTTTATCTGTGTGATAGACCTTTAACAAAGATCCAACTCCATAGCTCAGCTCTTCTATGAAAACAAGAAATAAGGCCTGGGATTTAGCATAAGTGGTACTATGTCTGCCTTGCAAGTGTAAGGACCCAAGTTCAAATGTCAGTATCAAAAAACAAAGAGAAAGAAATATATCGTGCACGTCTGTCTTAGAGATAATATTGTTTTAATAACTGTGCCACAGTTTTCAGCTTTCAGGTGAAGGAACAGAAGCGACCTCACCTTTCATCCTTAGGGCAGTGCCAGTATATTCAGAAACACAAGGACAGAGATGTCAGTGGTGAATAAACAACTGAGTGCCACCTTCATTTTTGAATTTTCTGCATTTAACTAGCTCTAGCTGTAAACTGTAAATAATGTTAAACATGGATTATTGTCCAGGAAACATGAATAACAACCATTATCTCCTAGACACAAGTAGTACATTGTGTTCAGAAGCAAGTTTCCATGGACAAATGCTAGCACTGAGGTTATCAGTTGTACTTAGGGTAGAGGAGGCATAGCCATACTGCAAGAATATAATTTTATTGCTGCTCTGGTCATGTGGGAATTTGGTTCAGGTGTATTTTCATTTAAATTATATTCACAGGTAATGACATTGCGAATGTAGTTATATCATCAAAATTGTCAGATATTTCAGAGTCTGTTTCCATATGCCCTATTATATGAACACCTGCAACTTGAAATCTCTCCAGATTGATCTAGAAGGAGACTATAGGCTCGCTCTCATTCTGAATATATCCCAGAGGGGATTAAGTGACCTGATTTCCAGAAAAAAATAGAACAGGCTTTGCAATGACTAATTTGCCTCTTGGTGAAATAAAAGTGACAAACAACTATTTTATTCATAATAGAAGTTTTCCCCAAAGCAGACTTTTGTGCTAACTCTGGCATATTCAATTTATAAAATGTTTTTGAATATATCTCATGCGATCGGTCTCTTTTTGTGAATTCAGGCTTTCTCCTTGCAGAAACATAAAATCTAGGATCTATTTTAATGTAAAATTAAAGATTGGTAGAAGGCATAAGTAACATATCACTACAAACACATAATTTTAATGGAAAGTAGGCACTTTGAATCACTATTGCCCTCCAGGAAAAAAACATTGCAATTATCTAGTGAATATTATCAGTAGATTTGTATTTATTATGCACTCCATATGTTTTATTGAACATGCTCTGATTTGATAACGATATGAAATAGAGTAGTACCAGTTTTTCCTTATAGAAGCTGAATACAGTGTATTGAATAGTTTGTTTAGGACATTTATTTGTTTAAAATGATATATGCTTCCCATTCTGTCTCTTCTTAATAGCCTCATGACCTGGGATGTCTTGACTTTATTAATATAAAATATCAGAGTGCTTGGTGATCTATTTTCAGCATAATAAGTTAAGTTCAGTATGAATAGATTCAGATTTAATAGCTGTTTTGGATCAACAAAACAAAACAAAACGAAACAAAACAAAACAAAAAACCTTTTTCTTTTTAAATTCAGAAAATGATGCCTCTTTCCTAGTATTTTTTTCCAAAGACACTTTATATCATTGCTTTGAAGTGAAAGATCATATATATATATATATATATATATATATATATATATATATATATATCATCAGTTTTAAAATTTAATGACCTTTTTAAGAAACAGGTGATGGTACAGAAACATGAAAAGCAATAAACTAAAATGGGACATTCAGCTCCTACCCTACTATGAAATGTTAGCTTCGACCACATTGAGAATCATCTCATCCTCTGGGTACAGTTGTGGGAAACAGTTAACAATATTTGACACCATCATTAAAATCTGAACTTATCATTATGTGGAGTTTTCAGGGCTTACTAAATTTTTGCTAATTGTACGAGATGTGATAAAAAGGCATTGTCAACATTGCAGCCAAATGCCAAACAATGGAAAGGCAGCCTGGTTAAAAAAATATATTGTATGTCTTCTTCCACCTTATTTGTAAGATTTGACACTATGCAACTTCCAATTCTTCCCCAAAGTCAACATGACCACAAAAGATAAATGGTTTGGACTGATTCAAGCTATCAAGAGAGGCACCACAGCACAACTATTGACACTTATGAAATAGAATTTTCAGAACTGCTTCAGAAATTGCCAAGAATGATAGAAAAAGTATATCAGAAGTAAGAGATACTTCAAGAGGTGTTAATGATAGTTACTTTAACTGTAATGACTCTTTAAACTTTTAAATATTTACCAAACATTTCAGTCCTACCTTGGACATCTGAAGTCATATTAAAAGTTAAAAATTCCCACCCCCAAGATTACTATACATGATAGAATTTATAGTCACACCCTAAAAACAGTACCATGCTGAATGTCTTGTTTTGTTGTCACTGAGAACATTTGTTCAAAGAAAAGTTTTTCTTAAATGAAATGCATGTCTTTTTCCTTCTTTCTTCACTTTTCTTGCTAATTCTTGAGGTGTAATTCCACTACTTGAAGTAGTGAGCAATTTAACCTTTCATTTTAGAGCTTCTATCTATCTTTTGGCATTACTTGATACAAATTTTAAATTGGTTACTCACAAATCACTAGTTAGATGAGAACAGTGTTGAAAAACAAAAGGAGCCAGGTTTTGAGAAACCGATTTTCAAAGCTGAAGTAGCAGCAAGGATAGGATAGTGTGTGCTTTGCTACTAGATGAGACCCATGTTGACAACTTAGCTACAAACTGTAGGGTCCTTATGCACTTAGGTTAAGGATTGATTCTGGGTGTGATGATTAAGATTAATTCCATCAGTTTGACTGGCTCAGGGTTCTCTCTGCACTGATGGAGAATATAATTCTGGCTATATCTGGGTAGAAACATGACCTTAAACTTTATGCTTCCTGGTCACCATGAGCTAAGCATCTCTGCTCTGCTATGTCCTTCTGTCATGTTCTTGCCTTGAAGCTGGCTGATTTTGGACTGATTCCTCGAAACCCTGAGCCAATTTAAACCTTTTCTTTGTTAAGATATTGTTTGTTAAGATATTGTTAAGATATTTTCTTTGTCAGATATTGTGTCATGACTATAGGAAATCTGGGAAAATTTATGAGATAGGCAACATTTTCTTTATGTTCAGTGTATTTCTTTCTAATTTTTTGTGGCATCTCCTCACATTACCTCCTAGAATTAAGAAACTATAAGCATTGCTTTTCTATTCTTCCTCATGCAAATACCTAAATATTAGTGCTAAGAATCTGGTCATAAATCTCTTGTGTTCTCATACCACAGGGAAGGTATGATTGCTTGTTGAGAAGTATCTTGCAGGCGCAATAATGGCTTAAGAGATCTCAACACTGAGGGTAATGGGGAGAGTG